>CABHPH010124701.1:29081-40207 GCA_902168325.1 Peromyscus nudipes
AAAAAAAAAAAAAAAAAAAAAAAAGATAATTCTAGGTCTGAATGTATAATAAGTTCATATCTGTACAAAAATCTTTCCTAAAAAAATGGAATTCTCAGCACTGATGATAAAATAAATAAAATAAATGGAATTGTATCTGTAACCATAGGTTAAAAGTTGGATGTATAGACAGATGAATGGATGGATTGATGGATAGATGAACATACTTCTATGAAAGTATGGAAGAGAAGGAGACCACGCTGGGAAATGAAACTTTTTGAAAAGAAGTAAGCATTAATAGCTGATGTGGTTTCTAGAGCCTACAGGTACAGTGTAAGAAACGTAGCTTCTATTTTTGTTTTATACAATGTTTGAGTTTTTATTGATGTGCATGATATTTAAATCTTTGTAATTATGTGTGTACAGTGGCAGTGTATTTCCTTTTCATCACAAGTGTTCTCCCTGTCTCATTCCTAGACAGTCATTTTACTGTCGCCCACTCTGTCCTTATGATGAGCATCTACTGCTGCTCACTCTCTCCTGTCTGCAGCATCCTTCTAACTTTGAGTTCTGCTGGATTTTACTTTTTAAACTTTAAACCTTTTCTCTTCCAGAAGAAAACCAGATCACATGGCCATCCATAACTATCTCCTGAGCACCACTTAAAGAATTTTCCCTCTTAGGAAAGAGACCGGTAATTTTTTTTTTGAAATGAGTATACCTGTTTATACTGACATAAAGAATTACATTTTGGATAAATATTATATACCAGAGAATGTGGCATCTTCAAAGTTTTTCAAATTGATTGATATTTGGGTTTTATAATCGTCAATGCTGACAATTGCATTTTACTTAGAAAAGTTTTAATTAACCACTTAAGTCAAACATTTCTAAGTAGGAGTCATAGCTTCAGGTAAAATTGTTTTTCTTTAGCAATCATGAATTCGGGCTAAACACTTGAAACTTAGAAAAAATTACTGCACATAAGAAGAAAACAAGTTAAAAATTTAAACCTAATTTAGAAGACATTTTTCCAAGATCATGGGTTCTACATCTACGCAGTCACTGACATAGTACACAACCTAATTAGTGGTTACTCAGACTGCCTAGATGCCTCCCTGAACTTCTAAACCTGTACAATTTTAACAAAGTTGGTCTTTACTCGCTTGAAAGAGATTGACAGATTTCACGACGTCGGAACCGTCACTTCCCAGAAATGTCCTGTTTGGCGACATTCTTATTACTGCATTGCTGGCCTGTTGAACCAGCCCCGGTCCTCCTGGCTCCACCCCTTACCTTGTTTCGGCTTTAATAGACTTGCATATTTCAGTGTTCTCTGACTCACGTTGTGGCTGCTTCACTTCCGTTCCATTAGTTTAGCATCTAGCACTGTTTCACACAGAGGTGGCTTCTTAATAAATGCCGCCAACCACAGAAAGGTAATGAGAGCAGCTCAATGAGCAAATGAACTACATTCATCCAACAAGCGTAGATGCACATTCACTGTGTATATTCTGTTAGACATTAATGGGCAACAGTAAAATGATTCCAATTACTCATCACTACAATGAAGCCACTGAAGTGGATGATGGCAAAGGTGAATTGTGATCTAATTCTCAAATTCCAAACGCAAATTTCTAACTGTGAAGGCAGTCTTTCTTCTTGATTTAACCTTACGAACTGGGAAGTACAGTATTTATATGTAAAAACTATTAGGAAATTTGAGCAAATATTTGACTAGGTTGGAGAAGAGGTAAGGGAGTCTTACCTAATTTGAAGGATATCAGCAAACAATTTGTTTTCAAACTGTAAATCTCCAGCTGTGTCTTTAAGGGGCTGATGAACAGAACAACAGTAAATTTGAGTGACTTCCAAGTTAACTTTGAGGGGTACTCCGCCCTTCACACTTTACCCTCCACATTCCTAAGTAAAACCACATCCTCTTTGCCTGATGGAAGAATGAGAAGGCTAATTTGCATTTATATTTAGTAACAGCACAGGCAAAAAAATAGTGCAAGCATAATTGTGACTTTCTGGACACTGAGAAGTGAAACCATGGGTCTCACAGTTGTTTGGAATTTCAAACCCTAAGAACAACCAAGGAGAGAAGGGGGATGGACTGAGGAAGCAAAGTGATTTTTTTGTTTGTTTGTTTTGTTTGGCTTGTCTGTTTGTTTCTTAATTGATATTGATAAACTCTTAAATTTTCTGCTGTGTGCAATCTTGTCTGTATTTTAAACCTGCTAGAGATTTATTAGTAGGATTTATTTGTCTATGTATTTGCCTGGAAAAATGATTTATAAGAAGTGTCTGTAGCTAGGTTACTGAATGTAATCAAGTGAACTAGGAATCAGACATAGCTGATATTTTTAAATATCTAAATACCAATCTTGTGCAACAACTAAATTTCATCAAAAACTATCAGCTAGAGATATAGTAATAGAGTATGGCTTCATCCTCAAATTCATGTGATTTTTGACACTTCATGCATTCTGCAAATGTTTGCATTATAAACCATACAAATTCAAACCCTTGTGTGGACATTGCAGGTATGGATATGGTTTGATTGCTCAGTGAATGAAAATGTTTTCCATTAATATTGATCTTAAAATTATACATGCTGTGTCTGTCCTGTCAAATGAGTATCAATTATTATTCCATATTAAAAACTGCTTGTTGTTTTCATACCAGATTATTTCTTCTAAATAGTCACAATGGGTAGGATATTTCCATGTCAACTAATTCAGCAGACATGGGACATTGTGTTCCTTACTAACTTACGACTTTAGTTATTTAGTTTTAGTGTCTGCAATTCTCATAGAGGCCTACCCAGTGATTGTGAGTTGAAAATGTTTCTTTCAGCTGTGTAATTTAATCAACCTGAACTTGCCAGCCTCTCAAGACCTTTAGAAGTTGATGTAATTTCCCCCAGTCAAGATTTTAAGCAGAAGAAGTACTTGATACTGTCCATTTGTAGCTGTTTTTTGTCCCTTAATTATAACAGACTTGGGTAAAGCTGGTTAGTCAGACTATAAAACTTCTGCAAGGACAGAATGTTATGATGTGATTGAAGAAAACATGAGAATAGATGTCTAAGAGTCTCACAAAGAGATGTATATCTGTGTGCATGGGCACACATGTATAAATGTATGAGTAAAATGTATATATGTAAAATTAATCTATAAGAACATATACTTATACATATGCCGTTATCTCATCAGTTTACAACAAAACATCTAAAGTACTTTCTATGAGTAAAAAGCATTTTTAAAATCACTGAGATCAAATACTATTGTATCTTATGAATTATTTCTGTGTTGTAAATGTGAGGTCTAAATGTCCGGTCCTCACACTGTCTAATTTCAAAAACACTTGCTTGAGTTCTATGCTTGTCAACTTTCATTTGTATTTTTTTTACCCAAGCCAATATATTCTAGTTTTGCTTAATAATAATCTTATATTTTAATTAATAGCTTGATGAAGTGATGAGACAGGACTATGAAAATAAGTTGTTTCTCCATCAGAACTTCTTTGGAAAACATACCAATATAAGCTGTTAAATTCAACTGCTTATATGTGAGAAAGAAAAGCAGCCTGGTGGTGGTGGTGGGGGGAATCAATGTACTTTACCCCCAAATGTAAGTGTCTAAGTTGTAGTTTATTCTTAAAAAATTACAATTCTAAAATACTGAGGAACTCTGATACGATTATGAAAAAAAAAGGGTTCCCAGTCTGTGAGCCACATTGAGAAGTTGACCTGAACATCAACAAAAATAATAATTAAGTAGATTGATGCACAATAAAACATTAAGATATACAAATATCGATTCTAATAACTTTTCAGTGCACTGAAGTTTTTGAATAACAAGTCAACAAGAAGAGTTGACTGAACCAGGTAGAAGGACATAAAGTCCCTCTACTTATTAGGGTCGTCCGGGGTCTCTTGACTCGGTGCTAATGATCAGACAGAGGCAGAAGTAGCAAACTGTTCAAAAGTGAGTCTTCTGTCCTTTCCCTCTCTAGATAGAAGGGTAGATATGAAAAATGGAATGGACGAAGAATTCTAGAGGCAATGTCTCTTTGATTCCAAGGGACATGCTGGGGAACAAAACTCTCCTTCATTCTTAGAAAGTTGATCATTTAACACAAGTCATGGAATCTATCCAGAAACCTTAGGAGAAAGGGAAGGGTGCATTGTAACTGAGGACACAAAGGCTGATAATTTTGTAAACTGTGGTGTAAACTGACTCCCAGGCCAAATCAAAAAAGAGCGTTTTACTCTAATACCAGAAAAGGCACTTAAGGCGAGGACAGCTGTTAAGAATTTTACTTTGTAGAGCCTTTATTTGCAGGGTACTTTAGTGAGGATGTGTGCTAATGAATGCTAAAATGACTTAATTCATCTAGTATTGTGATTTAGTTTCTTCATACACACACTCAGCTGAAGCAGGGGAGAAATTTTGCAGAAAGAATCACCAATTAATTTTGCAACAAATTAAGGAGGAAACTTTTCCCTTGATTTAGTGTAAATATGTCAAGCCTGTGTAATTGCAGTATTGTTTGGCCAGACTATCGTATTTCATAGCACAAGTTTAGGTGTAAAATATATTAGAGTCTTGATTGCATATATGGAAATAAGCTAAAATAAAATATCAAACAAGGATGTTCTGCAAATAATATGGACATTTTAATACATTAGGTTATATTTCACATACTATGGGGAAACACATTCATGTTCTTAAACTTATTTTCTGTGGTTCCATTATATATTTTATCAGGAATACTATAATCTCTTGTCAACTTAAGTACATTGGATTTTATTATGGGTCAGTAGACGCATTTTTCCTATTTTTATTAACATTAAGCTAGTATATATCCTTTTAATTGGCACTTTATATGTGAATTAAGCAATGGCACTGAATCTAAGCTAAATAATACAATGTCTTATTTAGGAATTATAGCAATTTCTAACTGTCTGACACTGACTTTTCTTTTATCCTGCCAAACCATATATCACATTTTCTTACAAATTTATAGCTCTGGGTTATTTGATTCTGTATAAAACTTTCGTTAGCTAACCCATTTGACCCCACAGTGCTGTTCAGTGTCTAGCCTGGTCCCAAATCCCCTACAGAGAAACTGGATCCCATTTTCTACCCCTTTCACATCCTCTAAGCTCTAACTAGTCTGTTACAGTTTCTGTATCTCATGTTCTCCAAACTTGATCACAATATCTCTGTTCTCCCCTGTTTCTGAACATACAAATTCTATAATTTATTTCAACAAAGTATCTGAAAAACTCTCCTAATTCCAAACTCAAGAGGAAGGTTTTAATGCCATGTGTATCTTCAAAAGAGAAACCAATGTTTCATGTTGAACATTTTGTGTACATGCCTTGCTCTCCTAGAATATGCAAGTCTGCAGAGTAGAGCTAGTGGGAACTTAGGTTTTTTGTTATATGTTTGAATATTACTCTAGCTTATATTCTTAGTAAAGGCTATGAAAATGTGTTCTTTAATAAGCTGTCAAGGGTTTATTAAAAATGTGAGAGAAGTTTAGGAGAAACAGAAATCTAATACCAATTGTGTATAAATGAGTCAAAGATTTCAATGAGAAAAGAACTGAAGGATAATTTGATCTGTCTTTAGTTAACAAGAATGTTAAGATATAGAGTGTGGAGAGATTGATATGAAATCCTATATTGCAGACTCAAAGATAGAGTGAGATTTTGAATGGCTTTTAAGATACAGCCTCTTCGATTACACTTTCTTAACTCATTCATTTTCACAATCATATCCTAAATCAAGTCATGGGCTCAAATAACTGTACACCAGAGCCTGAGACTAACCATTCTACAGTTAATCAGCTTCCCCACCCCCACTCCTTTTCTCAGTTACCTAGGCAGAACAATGGGCTAGTGGACTTTTTTTTTAACACTTTATTGACCCAGGGGTAGTGCTGAATCAAGGTGATGTGAAAAAAGTAAGTGCTTTGTAATCAGGTATATCCACATTTTAATCTTCACCCTGTTACTTTCTAGTTGCCTATTTTGAAGCTCTTGCATGGACGTGTTCTCATGCTTGGCTTGCTTATTTGCAAAGTCAGAATATTGAAAATCTAACAACTAATACTATTCAGACCTCGAACACTGCAAAATGGTCTAAATGTTTTAAACTTAGGGTCCTTAACCTGAAAACATCTCTGTGAGGTAGGCGCTGTTATTACACACACACTTATGGGTGAGGTAGGTACTATAATTATTCCCCCATTACAGATGTAATGAAGGCTTGGACATGTTAATTGATGTTTAGAGGCACATAATTACTGGGAAGTGGGGCTAGAATAGAAACTCAGCTCTTGTGACTTCAAAGCCCTTGCACAAATTGACACTGTGAGGTTTAGTTGCAGAAGACACCACCACTATTTGCTCTGAAGGGCGCTTCTCAGGAATCAGGCTGAATCTTGTTAACACAGGATATCCTGAGCCATGAGTTAATTTTACCCTGGTTAGTTGTAAGATTTCAGGATCATATCCACACCCCCTCCTACTAATGAAAAAGGCCCCTGGCTACTTTGTCTTTTAATGCTGTAATTTTTCAAATTCCACAATGTCTTGAGTTTCTCAAAACGTGGTAGCATTCATCAATTTTGTGAAGCAAAAGCCCTTACTAATGCCTTTGGCACAACTACTATTTCTGACAGTTTTTGCTACCTTCTGTTTCTGACTTCCCTGAATTTCCTACAAGAGATTACTATTGAAATGTGAAAAATATATTTTTCTTAAAAATTTAGTGTGAATTTCTCAAATATGCATCACCAAGGTGTGGAGGCCCAAATTACTCAGGGTCAGAGAATCTGAGCTTACTTTACCCAGCAGGGCTGCATAAGGGGATGATTTGACCACAGGCATGTTTACCAGGTGTTTGGAAGGGTCTACACTTGGCTGTATCCAGCAAGAGGGAGGTCTTTTGCCTCTCCCCTTGGCATTGCTATAAAAAGCCCTTTTGAATAAAGTTGTGGGCTAGTGGTATTGACCCAGGCCCTCCTGAAGCTATCCTGTGTTTCTGTCTTTCTTCCCTTCGGCTAGGCCTATCATTCTACTTGATATTTTCTTATCCCTCCCTCCTCAAGAATACCCAGGGTAAAGTGGGGGCTGGTCCCCCACACCAAGGCATACATTCTTCTCCACAACATTTTCTTTAAAGTTCAATGGTAGTATTTTAATTTATGTGAATTACATTTATTAATATTAAAAAAGCACAAGGCTTTCCTAGGCTATAACTCATTTTAGGGACAAATGATTGAATGTTTAGTAATTTACTTAATATAAGCAATAAATGAAATAAAACACTAAACTATAAAATATTTTATATAGTCATTGTACTTGGCACTGTGGTTCACAGGGACATTTTCATTTGAGTGTATATTAGATATTGAACACACCCTGCATTCGCTTTACCCTCCCATTAGCTCCCTTCATTCCTCTAGACAGTATTTTCCTACCTCTACCATTACATCTGATGTAAGGGAATAAACAATCTTTAAATATCATCAAGGACAGAACAGAACTACAAATATATCTGCTATACTTTTCCATTGCTATGATAAACACCATGCCCAAGACACTTATAGCAGGAAGCGACTATTTGGGCTTACAGTTCCAGAAGACTAAGATTTTATCATGGCAAGGAAGCAGTAGGCATGGCATCTGTATTAACCAGATGAGAGGTCACATCTTGAACTGCAAATAAGAAGCAGAGAACGAGTACCGGTAATGCTATATCTTAGTTAGGGTTTCTATTGCTGGGATGAACTGGTATGACCAAAGCAACCTGGGGAGTGAAAGGTTTGTGGGCTTCCACAGAAGTCAGAATAAGAACTTCAAGAACCTGGAAGCAGAAGCTGATACAGAGGCCAAGGAGGAGTGATGCTTACAGGCTTGCTCCCCACAATTTCATCAGTCTGCTTTCTTATAGAACCCAGGACCACAAGCCCAGAGATGGTTCCAGCCACAATGGGCTGGGCCATTCCCCATAAATCATTAATTAAGAAAATACCCTGCAAGCTTGCCTACAGTCTGATCTTATGGCGACATTTTCTTAATCGAGGTTCCCTCCTCTCAGATGACTTCAGCTTGTGTCAAGTTGGCATCACACTATCCAGCACATGGTGTGATTCATTGAACTCCCAAAGCCCACTTCCAGTGCACACTTTTTCCAACAATGCCACACCTCTTAAGCCTGCCAAATGTCTCCATCAACTAAGGCCAAGTGTTCAAATGCATGATACTATGGGTGACATCTCACTCAAACCACCACAGTACCCATTCTTTTGTATTTTGTTTGCATCCAGGCATCTTTAACTCGAGCCCTTATTCCAAACACTGGAGATGATAAAGCAGGGCTAATCTGAACAAGGAGCTCATGTTCACTTATGCCTCGGCCTATTGCTGCATCTTTTGTTACTTTGATTGGCTAAGAGTTTCTGTCTCTTGTGTGTAAGAAAAGCAGTGAAGAAGCATTGAGAGAACTATTGGGTTCACAAGTCATGAGCTCACATTCTCAAATGATAGCTGGGCTGAGAGTAAAGAAAAAGAATCATTTTATTAAAAGTCTTCAGTTTGGAGTTTCCAAAAATGATAGAAAGACTTGGAAGTAGAACACAACAAATTTTTGCAACTGCAAGAAAATTCAACTGGACTTGATATTTTACATCATCTGGTGGGCAAGGACAGGATACTCTCTGCTCTTCATTTTGAGGATACCCCAATCAAAGACTGGTACATCTGTTTCAATAAAATAAAAATGCATATCATTGTTGGTTGTTATTCCTTTTAATACTTTTGATCAAAACTATACCTTAATTTTGCACAGACTTTGCAGAGATTTTTTCCCCTATTATCTCATGTGAAACTCAATGGCCCATCACAATGGAAAATATCAGCTATCCATCTTTTCAAAGAAACATTTTTGATATTAAACAACAAACCATTGAAATGACTGAAATATCAGTGACAATATATCAAATGACTTAAAATATCAGCAAATACTTCGTTTTAACCAAAAAGGTAAAGACTGCTTTTTGAGTACATACCAGTTGCTGCTCTTTACTGGGCTGGGTGTGAGACACAATACTGTTTTACAGTCAACAGCAGCAGAAGAAACAATGTTTTTGCATAATCACTTACATATTTCTAAAACTGTAAAATTTTATATCACTTATATATTTCTAAAACTGTAAAATTAAAAAAAATACTTTATAGTATATTGGAAAAGAATCATCACCACATTTTTAAGAAATATAAAAGTAAATCTCTCTTCTAACCATTCTATCTGCATTTGTTTGATGATATTATGGAGGAAGCAAGGCCCCCATGAAGATACTTGAAACAGGGACTCAGGCAGTGTATTCTGCCTCTGCCCAGGTGTTCCCAGGTGGCAGTAATTAGCTTGCCAGTACCGACGACCTGAAGACATATAATTGACCATAAAGCTTTATTGACTTACCTGTGAAGTATCCAGTTAGAATTGGTCTACTTAAAGAAATTAGGAATGCATGGGTCAGTGCTTTCAGAAAGGAGAGCTTTTGTAAACTTGAGGAGGCCTTGGAAGCAATTTGTCTTCTTTCTGTCCCTCCTGATGATTCTGACCAAGTGCTCCTCTAGAAAGCCTGGTTCCTCTCGACACCAACTCCCTTTGTTTTTCTTGGCTACTAGATTTGCTTACTTTGCAACAGTCTTAGTGTCCTTGGTCTCATCCTCCTCAGCATTTTCTGTGCAGAGTCATCCTTTTCTCAGAAGTGCTCATATGTCTTAGGTATCACAAGACTAAACACATTTTCTGTTGACTGAATCAAGCCAATCCAGTGCAAAAAAAAAAAAGAAATAACTAATTATTTTAGCATCATGAGTACCCCTTGAAAGTCAGAAAACACTCAAGAGTTTATTCTTCCCCCTTAGAAATATGTTTCGGTCAAGTCTATGAATATTGAATGTTCACTGTGTGCAGAAGTGTTGTATTGACATTGTTACAGTGGATTTTATTTTCCCACGGGTTTGATAATTTTATTTCACACCACATTAAAATTATTATTGAACAGAGTCTTCTCTTTCTCTTATGAACACCTGACCAAAGCTGATGTACAATAGGAAGGAAATAGTTGCCAGAGTGCAAAGAAGAATTCCATAGCTTCGCATGTCTGTGAGGGAATTTAAAAGCTCAGTGAAAGCCTGTGAAATGTCTTTATCCCCATCATATACAGGGTATTTACAAAACAAAACAACAACAACAACAAAACCCTTTCACATCCTGATCATAGATGTTAAGCAGCATTGAAATCACTGAATTGGCCTTGAAGAACACCATAGAACAGACATGATGTCAAAAATCCTCCGGCTGGGGATCTGAGAGCTGGCTCAGAACCACTGCTTACTAGTTAGGGGAACTAGTTAGGGAAACTAACCAGCTCTGTAGCCCCAATTTCTCTTCTGTAAGTAGACTTACTAAAACTTACTTATATTTACATTATAAGGGAAAAGGACAGATGTATTTTATTAGGTATGTGTATATTTGTGCAGAGGCAGTGCAAGGGTGAGTGCAGGTACATCTGGAATCCAGAAGAGGGTGCCAGTTCCCGGGGGGCTGAAATTACAAGTGGTAGCCAGCTGCCTAATTTGAGTGTTGGGTACTAAGCTTAGGTCTTCTGCAAAAGTAGCACGTGCCCTTTCCTACTGAGCCATTTCTCCAGCACAAATACGTATATTTTATACATATATACACACACATCATTTCCCATTAGATTCAAGAGATGAAATGCACCCAAGAAATACATCAAGGAAACATGTAAAAACTCAGAATGAAGTATCATTGGTTTGAGGCACATAAAATGGAGCTTGAAAGATACTGTTAATTAGATCTTAGACACAGCCACAGTGGAACTTTTGAACTGAGTCAAATCCTATTTTCATTAAGCTTTATGGTGACCTTGGTTAACTTTCTATACAACAGACTCCTTCCCACAGACAGCGAGATGACATTTGCTGCCTTTCTTACTAGAAAACTTAGTTTTAGTTAGCACCAAATTATTTAAGCCCACCAATGATTCCAAGCTCCATGCAGGGTAGGCCTGTAAGCACAGCTCCAATTTTT
>CABHPH010124702.1:0-18894 GCA_902168325.1 Peromyscus nudipes
GCCGCACCGAGGGCGACCTGAGCCAGCTGGTGCCTGGGGGCGTCTCCTGAGGGTCGGTACTCTGTCCCACCTCTGTGGCTTCCGATTCTGTCGCTCCATCTGTGTCAGTGTGTTCTTGGACTGTCCCCATCTTTCTGCATTGTGTGGTCTCTTTCTCTCTGGATCTTGTCTCCTCAGGGAGCTTCGTGTGCCTACCAGTTTCTCATTTTTTTTCTGTTTTCCTCTGCCTTGAATTCTTTCGTCTCTGAGAGGTTTCTATTTCTCGTTCCTTGTCTCTTGCTCCTTCTTTGCTTGCTTGTTTGTTTTTGAGACAGGGTCTCACTATATAGCCCTGGGTGGCCTGGAGCTCACTATGTAGACCAGGTTGGCCTAGAACTCGCAGAGCTCCACCTGCCTCTGACTCCCAGTTTTCGCATCTGTCTCCCCATGGTCCGTATGACTATGTGTAACTCTGAGTGTCATCTCATGGAGATGACACTTTCTCTTCCTTCAGTTCCTTTGTCCTTTCCTAACTAGAAAAGTGCCTGCTGGTCCTGTGGTGGCAAGGCCACGCATCTACAGGACCATCTCCCTGGTGACCTCCCTCCTCCCACGGGTTCTTTTGGAGCCCTGTCCCTCCCCCTTCCCTGTCCTTCCCTTTCTTCCCTCCCTACCCTATTCCCAGTGACCCCAGCCCTAGCCTGGTCTATGGAGAGGGAAAGGCAGAAAAACATCTTAAGAGATTAGTTTTATTTGAGAATAAATTAATTTTTGTAAATAAATGTTTAACAATAAAACCGCAGTTTTAATGAAACACAGTTTTTGCATACGGGGAGAGAGGTTTGAGGAGAATAGGATCTTTACGGTACAGGAGGTCCCTCCTCCTTACCCACAAAGGCACAGTACAAACAAATTCATGAAGGGCCCAGGCCAGGGCTACCATTTGCCAGTCCTGAACACAAGGTGGATCTCCTCAGCAGGAAACAGAGGAGACTTGAGTCCTAGTGACTGTGACTGGACGCTGGGCCTCTGTCCACTGGGAAGTTCAATAGGAACCGTGGATGAAGAGGTAGACTGAGGGTAAGAACCCCAGCAAAAAGAGGCCTGTGTCCAGAAAGGCCACGTCTTCACCTAGGAATTGAGGTAGACAGAGACAGGAAGCAAGCCCCTGGTCTTCCTCACATACAGGAAGAGGAAAGTCAGGACAAGCTCAGCAGGGAGACCAGCTGTCCTCTCCCTGGGGTGGGAAGTAAAGCCTCTTCTTCACCAGGGCTCTTCTTTCCAACCAAGAAGCAGAAATATCAGCACACCACTGGTTTGTTGATCCATCCCATGGGTCCATGGAGTCCTGCCTAGATCTGGAAGGGAGTCTAGTCTCTAGGACCTGGCAGGAAGACCCAGGCAATCAGGAGTGGAGGCTTGGCTTCCAGGAAATAGTCCCAAACGCTTGTCACAGGGGTCCTGACTGCTAAGTGAGGCGTGAGGCGTTCTCCATCTCAGAAGTAAGGCAGGAATAAGTCCTCTAAAGAAAGCCTTGGGACTTCTCACAGAAGGACGGACGACCTTCTATGCTGGGTACTTGGCCTTGAGTAGAGCCAAGTCTCTCACAGCCCGGTCCGTCCAGTGACCATATTCCCGGGTCACTATGTAGCCTCGACATTTCCTTTCAAAGGCTGAGGCCCCAAAAGGGACAAGCCCCAGAGTATCCTCTTCTGGAGGGATGGGCAGTCCTAGGGCAGTCATGATAGCAGCCATGTTGCCCAGTAGGCCTTGGGCCCTGAGCCTCGCCGCTCCTAGCTGGGCCAGCAGAACGGGACTGCCAGGATTCAGATCACTCTGGTCGTCCCCTACAAGCTGGAGGTGCTGGGTCAGGGCCAGGAAGCCCCCCTGGGCTCGGCTTAGCCGCTCTGCATCGTCCATCGCATGCCAGGTCTTGAAGGGGACCGCAGCAGGAGGCAGGCTGCTGAGCTGGAGTTCAGGAGCTGAGAAACCAGGGTCACTGAAGGGGCTGCCCTGGTACTGGAGCTGCATGAATGACAGACAAAGAGAAGTAAAGTGGCTGAAGGAGTTTCTGGGTGCACATCTTCCCTCTGAGCCTGGCATTTTCCCAGAGGAGCCACCATTCACCCTTTGGGAGCTGCAGGAGTAAGCGAGTGTGCTACAGCCTCCCCTTTGTCCTCTGCATCCGCTGTGCCTCCATGAATAGCAAGAACCCATAGCTCTGCATGGCAGTGTTGTAAAATGAAGAGCATCTGACATGCAATAAGGTGAGAACCACTATCTATCATATATGACTATCAATGAGCAACATGACTATATGTTCAGTCTGAGTACATTACTAAAATGTAACAGCTGATGTTTCTGTTTATTTTTTTAAACAGGGTCTCTCTGTGTATCCCGCACTCTCTATCTGTATATAGCCTGGCATCAAACTCACAGAGATCCGTCTGCCTCTCTTCCCCTGTTGCTAGCATTAAATGTGTGAGCCAACACGCCCAACCTAGAGCCTAGATTTTGTAATCATAGTGGTGTAAAGAACAATGCAGTGGAAGAGTTGTAAACTCTAGGGTCTCAGGACCAGGTAGGTATGTGATTTAGGAAGGGACAGGGATAAGATGAGGTCAAGTTTCGGCCAATGGGATCCCTGTCCCTGCTACTGGAAATGGAAACCAGCCCCACATGGGTCAAGCAAACAAACATCCAAGACTCAGAAAGCAAGCTGCCAGTTTTACCTCTAGACAATGAGTAAGTGTGGGTGGGGGTAGGAGCTTCCAGAACGGAGTTCCACAGACCTGCTTCCAGACACTGGCATTGCACTCACTGGCTCCGTGCCTGAAGGCAAATTACCTGTCTACAACTCCATTTTCTCACCCGTAAAATGGACTCTAGTCCCACCTCTCAGAGAAGTTTGAAGGGTCCATGAACCAATGGGATGGAGTACCCAACATAGACTAGGTATGGAGTAAGTACAAGGCATGAGGTGGTTCCAGAATGATTACCTGAAGTTCTAGTTAGTGACAATACAAGTGAGTGTGTCTCTGGCTGAGAGCCACTGCACCCCCATGCTCACAAAGGGGGTCTCTCGGACCAGCTCTGCTTGCCCTATGCGGGCCGGCCCCTCCTCCCCCAGAGTCCTGCTCTTGCCCAGTGTCACTCACGTAGGTCTGCAGCAGCGTTGATGTGTTCTTCTGCATGTAGAGAGCCAGGCTATAGGCTTGACTGATGGGCTCTGATGGGGAGATGGGGGCCGCAGGCCTGAGGGGTGGCAGCAGGGTCAGTAGGCCGAGGGGAGCTGGCACAGGACATAAGAGGGTCAGCATTAAGTCCCTGCCCTCTCATCATTCACTCATTCCAACAAGGCCTTTGAAGAGGACCGCGTTCGTGGCCTGTGATGTCTTGTCTGTTCAAGTCAGAGCAAAATGACCTGGTTGGCAGATAGTTTCACGCCCAGAACTCCCCTTTAAGACAGGGTCTCACTGTGTAGCCCTGGCTGTCCTGGAGCTTGCTATGTAGACCAGGCTGACATCAAACTCACAGAAATCCACCTGCCTCTGCTTCCTGAGTGCTGGGATTACAGGCCTATGCCACCTTGTGCAGTTGTGGGAGTGTTTTTTTTTTCATCTGAATACTCATTAGAAATGTTCCCTTTATGAAAACCCGTCCAGCTGTACCAGGCTACCTACAAGTATAATGTGTACCTTTCGGTACATTTGTTACTTTCAGTAAAAAATTTGAAACATCCGGAGAGATGGCTCAGCAGTTAAGAGCACTGGCTGCTCTTCCAAAAGACCCAGGTTCAATTCCCAGCACCCGCATGGGGGCCTCCAACTTTCCTTCACTCCAGTTCCAGGAGATATCTGATGCCCTCTTTGGCTTCCTCAGACTCCAAAAACAATAAAATTAAAAACAACAGCAACAATAAACTTTGAAAAAAAACAAAAGATGTTCCCAGAATCTAATCACTTCTGTCCTTACCACCTGTAACTCCTCAGGCTGAGCCCTGTCACCTCCCCTCTCCCGTGGTCTCTGTTCCCACCTGGTAGCCCCCTTGTATAGTCCCTCCCATCCAAGCATGTCCCTCTACTGTTCAAACATCCCCATGGCTCCTCCTGGTTCAGTGTAAACGGAAGTCCCCAGGTGGACTTCAAATGTTCTGTTCCCTCAGCATCTTCTCTCTATGTTCTGCCCACATTCCTCCCTCGGGACCTCACTCTTGCTTTGCCCCACAGGAACCCCCAAAACATTTCCAAGGCTGTTTCATGCCTGCTCTTCAGGCCTCAGCTCAGCAAAGCCTGGCCCTCATAACAAAAGTCGGGCTTAGCGAGAAAAAGCACCTTCCAAAGGAAGCTGGCATGCTGAATTTGATCCTCAGAAGCCATGGTGGAAGGAGAGGACAGTGTGCTGAAAGTCCTCCTCTGGCCTCTTCATATCTGCACACACATCACACACGGCTCACACAACAGTAATAAACACAATATTAGAAACCAATGTCCCTCTCCTGATTTATCGTCTCTAGAGACCTGTTGCCTACAATTGCTTATTTGTTTATTGACTTGTTGCTATCTCTCTCTAATGTCTCCCCAGGGAAGGGAACCCTTACCTGGTTCATTGCTGCCCCCATACATTAAGTATTTGTTGGGTGAATGTAGCAACAATCTTATTTCCAGGCTCTCTCTCTCTCCATTGAGCTATATAATCAGTATTTATTTAATGTCTTGGCTAGCAGGCAAAAGGGTTTCATTGTAACACACACACACACACACATACACTTTATTCTTAGTCACCCTCTCCTCTCCTTCCCCCCTTTTCAAGGTTTCTTCCCCGAGAAAAGCCCCCCTCTGTTTTCCTATCACACATACCCCATGACCTTCTCTTGTTCCCTCCCCCCCCAGCCCTCTTTTCTCCTCTCATAACCCCCCTTCTACGTTCATGTCCTGTACATACAAATTTAAACTCAGCTTCCTCATATGAGAGAAAACATGCAATATTTGTCTGAATCTGGATGATTTTGCTTTAACATCATGATTTCGGTTCCCTTTATTTTGCCTGAAAATATTATGATTTCATTCTTCTATAGCTGAATAAAATTTCATTGTGTGTAAGTATCACATATTTTTGTCATTCATCTATTGATGGACACCTAACCTGGTTCCAGATCTCCTGGCTATTGTGATTAGTCCTGCAATATGAATGTGCAGATATCTCTGCAGTATCCCAGCCTTCTTGGTTTTTGTTTGGTTGGTTTGTTTTTTGTTTTGGTGGGTTTTTGTTGTTGTTGTTGGTTGGTTGTTTGTTTGTTTTGGTGGGGTTTTTTTTTTGTTTTTTTTTTTTTTTTTTTGGACACAGGGTTTCTCTGTGTAACAGTCCTGGCTGTCCTGGAACTCACTTTGTAGACCAGGCTGGTCTCAAACTTACAGAGATCCGCCTGCCTCTGCCTCTTGAGTGCTGGGATGCCTCTCGAGTGCTGGGTATTAAAGGCGTGCGCCACCCCCCACCACCTTCTTGTTTTTTTGAGATAGGGTCCAGCCACACAACAACCCACCTAGTTTATGTGGTGCTGGAGATAACCCCATGCAATACAAGTATTCTCCCAGCTGAGCCCAGCAGCCCAGGCCCCAGCTTTTCGTGTTTTGTTTTCACAGAGGGTCTCACTAAAAGCTCAGGCTGGACCTGAGCTTTCTTTCTGTCTTCCTGCTTCAGCCTCCTGAGTAATGGGACCGTGTTGATTGTTTTCCATCTGAATATGTGCTGACAAATTATCCTCTCCGATCCCTGATGCAACTCTCGCTCCCATCAGCAAAGTGAGGCTCACCCACCTGGGCAGGAGGAGGTGAGTGCAGATGGTCCCCTTAGTTATTCACATCCCTAAATTCAGAACCGATTAGGAGAGAACTGAAAGTGAGCGGGGCACAGTGTACGCCTTTAATCCCAGCCTTCGGGAAGCAGACAGGGACAGATCTCTGAGTTCTAGATCAGTCTGGTCTACGTAGTGAGTGAGACCTGTCTCATTTAAAAAGGGAAGAAAGCTGGGTGGGTGGTGGTGCACGCCTTTAATCCCAGCACTCGGGAGGCAGAGCCAGGCTGATCTCTGTGAGTTCGAGGCCAGCCTGGGCTACAAAGTGAGTTCCAGGAAAGACGCAAAGCTACAGAGAAACCTTGTCTCGAAAAACCAAAACCAAACCAAAACAAAAAAAACAAACCAACAAAAAAAAAAAAAAAAAAAAAAAAAAGACTGAGAGTAGAGATGCTTTTGTCATTAATTCAAGTTTGAATGAGCTCATTTCTTCTCACCTGCCATTATAATTTACTTGTTTGTTTGTAGCCTGGATCTTGTTATGTAGCCTAGGATGGAATTTGCTGTGTACTCCAAGCTAGCCTCAAACTCACCATCCTCCAGCCTCAGCCTCCCAAGTGCTGGGATTACAGGCATGTACCAACCCCCCAGGGTGATTGATTTCTGTGTTGCACAAATCTGTCAGCACAAGGCAGTCACCATCACACTGCCCTTCCGTCTATCCCAAGTCTCCGAACAGTACAATTAGCCCTCTGTGTCTGCACCCATGTATCCATGCAACTGCAGGTGGAAAATTACTGGGCATACAAAGATTGTTTTCCTTGCCTTATTTCCTGAACAATACAACACACCGACTACTTAGACAGTATTGACATTGCATTAACTGTTATAATAATCTAGAGGGGGTTATAAAGTATACAGAAAGATGTGCATAGGCGATAGATAGATAGATAGATGATAGATGGATAGATGATAGATAGATAGATAGATAGATAGATAGATAGATAGATAGATAGATAGATGATAGACAAACAGATAGAATATCACATTTTATATAAGGGACTGAAGCATCATTGGAGTTTGGTCTCCACTGAGGAAGTCCTGGAATCAATCCTCTGTGGATACCAAAAGACAACTATACCAGCACATAGTGGGGCTTCAATAACCACTCCTCGAATGGCTGGTGAGTAAATCCTTTTTTTTTTTTTTTTTTTTAATTCGGAGCTGAGGACCGAACCCAGGGCCTTGTGCTTGCTAGGCAAGCGCTCTACCACTGAGCTAAATCCCCAACCCCTTTTATACATAGAGTAAATCCTTCTATGTGTAAGGATGTGCAGGTTCCCAGCAGCTGCATGGGGCACTGAGACTGAGCAGCAGGAGGCAGCTGGTGGAGTCTCCTTCCATCCTGCTTTCTGGACCCTGGTGCCCTGTACCCTCACTCACCCAGCAGGCAGTACATGTTCCCTCTCTGGCTGCTTCCTCTGCAATCTCTGGGTCTTTCCAGGGCACCTGTCCTCCTGTACCTTGGGTAGCTTTATACCTGGGACTGAGCCCTAGAGCCGCCCAGGAGGGAGGGGAGCTACTCCCCTAGGCAAGGAGGGCAGGCAGCAGACAGGGCCCTGGCAGAGAATGAGATAGACCCAGCCAGGGTACAGAATAGAGAGTTTTGAGAAAGACTAAGGTGAGGGTATATATTTCAGGCCAACCAGAAGGCCCAGGGCGAGGAATAGTCAGTGAAGGGGACACTAAGGTGACAACCTAGACCCCCGCAGCCCCCAAACTTGACCTTAAACTCTGGTTGGAAAGGAGGGGGCAAGGGCGGGGAGAGGATTATGGGGGACAAAGGGGCTGCCTGCTCCCTGCTGCCTGCTCCCTGCTGCTCTGCACGTCTTGGGATCCAATTTCCCAGGAGGAGGCCGCCCCCTGCTCCGCCCATGGGGACCCAGGTATTGGGCCCTGGCTTTCAAGGAGTTTGGAAAGGAGCAGGAGGAGTGGTTTGGGAACCCCATGACCCACACCCAGGTGTGCCCCCGAATACAGCAGCTTGCCCTGGGCCGGCAATTTCACATGTTCATTTGCTCAAGTACTCGTGGACCGAATGCCGTCCCTATTCCAGGTGCTTGGCACAGAACGTGGGACAGATAGGCCAAAATCCCTCATAGGCATGTCTGTAAGCACATATCACATGCCCAGAGTCCTAGGCAGACAAGGACCCATCTGTGCAGATGCACAGCGATCGATACACAAACACATCCCCAACACCTGGAATCCCACCCAGCTGGAGCACCTACATAGTGCAGATAGATGTGCACTGAGAGGTGTCACACATGTCATGTGCAGCTGTCCGGGATCCTCACCAGCCACACCTCAGCCTCTTAGGACTGCCTGTCCCTCTACCCAGTATACACGGACACATGTACAGGTGGCCTCACGTGCATTCTCCTGAGACCCTCCTCCTCCCTGGAGATGTGGGGGAGGGCTCCTCCCCCGAGCTTTAGGAACTTGTCCACCATGGAGTGATGCCATTTCACTCTGTCAGAGTGTGTCAGCCAGATGCTCGTCCTCACTCCCTTTAGGGTGGGAGGACAGTTCACCCCACCTCCCCTGGTAGAGAGCAATGTGGACACGAAGTCAAATTCATTCACAACAGATACAATATAGCACCTACTGTGAGAGTTACCCACAGTGGAGAAGATCAACAGTAAAAAGCTGACAATAGCTAATGTTTCTTACAGGTATGATAACACATATCTATAATCCCAGGACTAAGGAAGCTAAGGTAGGGAAAATCTTGATTTTGAGGCCAGTCTGGACTGTACCAAAATGAAATTGAGTAAAATAAAACAATCCAAGGTTTCCTCAAGTGACAAGTGGCCGAGAAGCCAAAAGGATTCAGAGTGATTAGCTGGGGTGGGGAGTGGGGCAAAATCAGCTAAGGAGCCCAAGGTCCAGAGAGGGGTATTTTCTTACCTGGAATCACACAGCAAAGCCGGGGCAAATCCTAGAACCTGTCCCCAGCTTGGGGATGGGAGTGGGTATCCCAGATCTGAACTGTAGACTGAGCTAGGAAGGAGGTTGAGGACACAGACAGTTCTGAGTAGGGGGTTTCTAAACAGTATCTCCAAGGATGGGGGCCGCCAAATTGGCAAGTAGGGCCAGTGATAGGTAGGCGATGATGTCAGGGGATTAGGGAAGGCCCATTGAGTGGGTGCACTGAGGCGTGGGCCAGGGCCAGCGGAGGAATAGAGCGGGGAGGGGGGAGGGAAACAGATACACGATCTGCACTACTCACAGGTGAAGGTGTACGTGGGCCTCACCCAGGAGGGAAGGCCAGCCCCCACCAGCCTCACCACTGGCCCCATCAAAGGGCTCATTTTCCCCTCAGAGCTGGAGGGTGTAACTCCCACCCCAGGGCCAGCTCTTTTTGTCCAAAGTGACTGTCTTGGTGTTGGGGAAGACCAGCAGCTCTGCCACCCTGTCCCACCCTACCCTGTGGGTCTGACTGTCTCTACTGCAGGTTCTGGTCTCACCAGAAGTCAGTCCCTTGGGGATCCTAGTAGTTCAGGAGTCAGTACGTTCGGAAGTCCTGCCTGTGTTCATCACTGGCTTGAGAGAGATAGTCTCTCTGAGATTTGGTCTTTCCTTTCTTCCTCGTTTGTGGTATTAAGAACAGAACTCACGCCAGGCTTGGTGGTGCACGTCTTTAATCCTAGCACTCGGGAGGCAGAGGTAGGAGGATCTCTGTGAGTTAGAGGCCAGCCTGGTCTTTTTTGTTTGTTTGTTTGTTTGTTTTTTGTTTTTCGAGACAGGCTTTCTCCTCTGTGTAGCTTTGCACCTTTCCTGGATCTTGCTCTGTAGACCAGGCTGGCCTCGAACTCACAAAGATCTGCCTGCCTCTGCCTCCCGAGTGCTGGGATTAAAGGCATGCGCCACCACCGCCCGCAGCCTGGTCTTGATAGTGAGTTTTATTTGCAACACAGAAAGACACTGCCCAAAAGAGAGAGAGGAAAGAATTGAACCCAGGCCCTTTCCTGTGCTAGTCAAATGCTCCTTCACGAGTTACATTCCTGGCACTCCACTTGGTTTGTTTTATTTTTAAAGACTTATTTTTATTTTATTATTTTTATTTTGTTATTGTTTGTGTACATGTACATATGTGTACACATGGGTGTAGGTGCCTGTGGAGGCCAGCAGATGGCGTAAGTCCTCCTGTAGCTAGAGTTGCAGGTGGTTGTGAGCTGGCTCTCCAGCCTTACTTAGTTTTTTGTGTTGTGTTTTGTTTTGTTTTGTTTTGTTTTGTTTTGTTTTTAAAGACAGGGACTCATCCTATAGTTTAGACTAGTCTCAGTCTCCAACTCAACAATTCTCTGCCATAGATTCCCCAGGGCTGGGATTACAGGTGTGGTTTATGCAGTGCTACAGATTGAACCCAGAACTTTTCGAACACTAGATAGACACTCTACAAATTGTGTAACACCCCAGCATCTCATGAAAGTTGTTCTCTGACTTCCACTTGCTTGTGCATTCAAGCATAGACCACACACACACACACACACACACACACAAGAAAGAAAGAGAGAGAAAGAGAAAAAATTGGGGGTGTTTTTTGCTTTTTTTTTTTTTTTTTTTTTTTCTCCCTTTGAGACAGCACTTATCTGTGTAGCCGTGGCTGTCCTGGAACTTGCTTTGTAGCCCAGGCTGGCCTCGAACTCCAGAGATCTGCCTGCCTCTGCCTGAGTGCTGGGATTAAAGGCGTGCGCCACCACCGCCCAGCTATTTGACTGTTCTTTAATGTGGACATCGGCTTGGGCCCTACGTATACTAGGTGAAGCCAAAGCTAGCATTGTGCATCTCCTCCTGAGAGAGCAGCCCGTTCAGCTCACCGAGGCAGCATCCAGCGCAAGGTGTGGAGCACAGACTTGCCCATCTTCCAGTCAGGCACATCTTTCATGATGATGGATGGCCTTCTCCTCCACATCCTTCCTAAGAATCTGCAGGGTCCTTCCGTCCTTCTGGGCCTGGAAAAGTGGCATGAGCGTGATCGGGTCTCCAAATCCTCAATCTGCAGGCATCTGTGCTCACAGTTCTACTTCATTATTCTCCAGTAGTCAAAGAGCAAAGCCCCGATGCCCACAGCGAACACGCTGTAGCCCAACAGTCCCCAGCAGGTGGGGCAGGTTCCTCTTCTAGTTGAAGGGACCCAAAGCCCCCTAATGGGGGAATGTCCTGCTTCACCTTCAACACTACCGCTGTACTTAACAAATTAAATGTTTTTAAATGATAATCTCCAATTGCATCCACTTATTTCAAACAACATAATTTCATCCTTCTTTATGGCTGAATAAAATTCCATCACACACACACACACACACACACACACGGTGTCAAATTCCCTGGAACTGGAATTACAGACAGTTGTAAGCCAACATATGGGTGCTAGGAACCAACCTGGTTCTCCACAAGACGAACTAGTGCTCTTAACTGTGGTTGATATATTGTACACCCCAATAAGCTTATCTGGGGGTCAAAGAACCGAACAGCCACTATATTAAACATAGAGGTTAGGAAGTGAGCACACACCTTTATTCCTAGCATTCTGGAGGCAGAGATCTATCCAGATTTCTGTGAGTTCAAGGCCACACTAGAAACTGAGCCAGGCATGGTGGCACACATCTTTAATCCCAGGAAGTGATGGCAGGAAGCAGAAAAGTATATAAGGCGTGAGGATCAGGAACTAGAGGCTTTTAAAGCTTTTAGCAGCAGTTCAGCTGAGATCCATTTGGATGAGGACTCAGAGGCTCCCAGTTTGAGGAAAAAAGGATTGGCTGAGAAATTGGCGAGGTGATGAAGCTGTGGCTTGTTCTGCTTCTCTGATCTTTCAGCATTCACTGCGATATCTGGCCCCGAGGTTTTTTTACTAATAAGACCATTTAAGACTCATGTTACAGTTAACTATTGAGCCATCTCTAGCCCCTGAAGTTAACTATGTTAATAACTTGATTTTTATCTTTTTCCCACCAGTTCTTGACTTGAACCTAGGGTTTATTAGACAAGTGTTCTACCATTGAACTAAAACCGAACTAAATCCCAAACCCTACATGTAGAATATTTGTTTGTTTGTTTGTTTGTTTGTTTGTTTTTTGAGACAGGGTAGCCCTGTCTGTCCTGGAACTCACACTGTAGACCAGGCTGACCTGGAACTCACAGAAATCCACCTGCCTCTGCCTCCTGAGTGCTGGAATTAAAGACTGTTGGCAGAAGTTCTCAAGTCCCTGTAGCTGCTTCCAAATTACCACTGTAGCGAGCACATACCCCGGTTACGGGGGAGGAATAATCACTCTTAATTCAGACTTGGTATAACACTCATTTATTCACACAGTAAGATTACAAGCAATATTCATCCCGTTTTCCAAATGGAAGCGGGAGTACCTCTCCTGGTGTACAGGTCCGGACTCACCACGTCTGTTCCTCTGGATCTTGGGTCAGCCTTTCTCAGGTCAGCCATGTCTGCACTGGGGACAGGATCTCACGTCTCTGGCAGAGGAGAGTCGTCTCGCGCGAGGGCCTGACGAGCTCTGTTGGTCAGGTCTGAGGCTTCATCTTTTATATTCTTTCCTGGCTAGGTTTCTAGTCTTATCCCTACTTCCACACATAGCTTATAGCTTATCACTACTCCATTTGTGGTTTACTTACATCACTCTATTGCTTATCACTCCTGACCAGGGTTGTTCACCCTAGGCCTTACATGTTCCTTACAACCACACAGAGGCTTATATTAATTATGAATGCTCAGCCAATATCTCAGGCTTGTTACTTGTCAGGGACAAGGACAGAACCTCTAGTTAGTGGAAAAATATAGACCCCCATAAGACAGGGAACTAGATCATCTTACAGTCAGGTTGCCTAGCAACAGGACATTGAGTAGAGCCCTTGACCTTGTCACCCTGTAAACATCCTGTTAGCTTGCCCCACCTTATGCAGATAACAGCCTCTTGCTCCCCCCACCCTGCAGGAACTATATAAACCCTCCTGGAGAAAAATAAAGGGGCACCTTGATCAGAAATCTTGACTTGGTGTATTTCCTTCGTGTCTCCTGTCCTATCATTCCGTCCTTAGGTGGTCGAGAACCCGTTGAAGCCCTGCTGCCCGGGGCAGTTACTAACTAGCTCTTACAACTTAGCCCACTTCTATTAATCTATGTGCTGCCCCCAAGGCTCGTGGCTTTTACCTCTACCCCATTTTGTGTGTCCAACTCGTTCTCCATCTGGCTGGACTCCTCTGACTCTGCCCTTCCTCATCCCATCCGTTCTCAGTTTGCCTTTCCTGCCTAACTTTATCCTGTTCAGCTATTGGCCAGTCAGCTTGTTTATTAAGCCAATCATAGCAACATACAGTCACACAGTGTACAGAAGGATTCTTCCACAGCAAAAAGCATGTGCAGCCACCACCCAGCTCCACCCAGACTTTTATGTGGGTGCTGGAGATCAGACTCAGGTCCTTGTGCTGGTGTGGAAAACAGTTTACCAACTGAGCCATCTCCTCAGTTCCCCTAGTGACAAAGACTTAATGTCCCACCATACCTTACTTCTGAACCTAGTCACTGTCCCAATCACAGATGTGTTCCTCAGAGATCTGATAGCCACTCCTCCTCCAAGACACCCAAGCCCAATCCTGGCATCATGCAGAAACCGCATCGTGAGTTCCAATCCTGTTCCCGACTATAAATAACTCTTCGTTCCCGGCTAAGATGGGAGCATGGTGACAGGTTTCAGAAATGAGCAAGGCCGTAGAAAAAGCAAGGATATTGGTGGCTGATGACACACTACAGCTTAGGGGACAACAAGGGTCTTTGTTGTCTCCTCCTACTACCCTGTACGTTTCTTTCCATGACCCCCGGTGCCCCCAGAACATGTCTCCATCCTTTAGCCTGGCTTTCAAGACCTCCTGTCTCTAAGTCCCCAGCTTTACCTTTCATTCTCCCCACCTGTCCCCCTGCCACACACCTTCATGGTTTCAGAGGACACCACACCCTTGCCCTCCAGCACATCCTTCTGATTCAGCCTTTCTCACACCCGAACCTCCTCTTGAGTTCTGCCTCTTCTGAGGAGATTTCCAACCTTTAACCTGGCTAGATTCTGTAGCTCCTTTGGGCTCTTGAGTCCTTGTGGCCCCTGGTCTATTGATTGATCACCCTTCCTCATCTTCATGTCTCTCAGTCCTTATCCTCTGCTGTAAATTTGTTTATGCTGCATTTTGTTTAATGATGTAAAGATGCGTTGCCTTTCCTGCCAAAGGCACCTGATTGGTCTAATAAAAAGCTGAATGGTCAATAGCTAGGCAGCAGAGGGATAAGTGGGGCTGGCAGGCAGAGAGAATAGGCTCGAGAGGAGAGAACGGGAGAGGAAAGAACAAGGAGAGAATGTGTGGGAAAGACAGGGAGGCACCGGGAGCCAGCCAGACACAAGAAGCAGGAATGTAGGACATACAGAAGGAAAGAAAGGTAAAAGGCCCTGAGGCAAAACATAGATGAGAAAAAACAAGTTAATATAAGTTACAAGTGCAGTGGAATAATCCTGCTGTACACTGTGAAGATGTGTGCTCTCCCTGTTAATAAAAAGCTGATTGGCCAATAGCTAAGCCGGATTTTCAAGGCAGAGGGAATGCTGGGAAGAAAAAGGGGCAGAGTCAGGGAGTGGAAGGAACCTCAAGCTTGACCAGGAAGAGGTGACATGGGAAGTCCATCGATGATGTAAATGAGCCCCAGGGCAGCACATAGATTAATAGAAATGGGTTAATTTAAGTTATAAGAGCTAGCTAAAAACAAGCCTCGGCTATCGGCTGAGCATGTATAGTTAATATTAAGTCTCTGTGTGGTTATTTGGGGAGCGACTGGTGGGACAGAAAAGTCGGCCTACAGTAAGAGCTAATGGGATGAGTATAAGACAAGGCCGAGCAGTCACAACTAATAGTAAGTCTCTGTGTCATGATTTGGGAGCTGGTTGGTGGCCCAAGAGAAAGCCAGCTACATCACTCCATTCATCAGTTCCATGATCATTTACAGCACCTTTGGAGATGTTGGGAAATGGTGGTGAATAAGTCCAGAAGACTCCATGCTCTCCTGGGTGCACGGCGCTGCACTCCACCTCTTCCCACCATCTTGTCGTTCACTAACATTTCCTGAGTTTGTACGGAAGACCTAGAATTGGCCCAAGTTCTTCCTGTATATTGACTCCTGTTTTATAAAGATAAAATCCCTTGAGGGCTGGAGAAAACCAGGATTCAGGTCCCAGCACCACATGGTGGCTTACAACTATCTGTAACACCAGTTCTAGCATATTCCGTGCCCTCTTCTGATCTTTGAGGGCACAGGGCACACACGTGGTACACAGACATACGTGTAGGCAAAACATTCATACTCATAAAATAAAAAAAAAATTTTTTTGGTTTTTCGAGACAGGGTCTCTCTGTGTAGTTTTGGTGCCTGTCCTGGAACTCGATTTGTAGACCAGGGTGGCCTCGAACTCACAGAGATCCACCTGGGATTAAAGGTGTGCGCCACCCCTGCCCGGCAAAAATCTTTAAAAAATTTAAAAAAAAAAACAAAACTTGAGCAGGGTAGCAAGTATGTTTCTTGGTCAGATAGGGAATCAAGGCACAGCAAGATAAAGCAATTATTTTAGCATCACACAGCCAGCTGGTAACAGGATTAGGATTTGAACCCAGGCTCCAGAGCTGAATCTCTGTACTGTTACCACTGTCTCTAGCCTTCCTGTTCTTCTAGGCCTTTCCACAGCCTTTGTTGCCCTGGGTAACCCTGATTTAGGGTATCCTAGACCAAGCCTTCACCCCTATTTCTCAGAAAAGACATAGAAGGAAAAATTCTGTATTTTAGCCTTTGTTATTGCCAGTTGCTTTATATACAGCTATAATCATTTAACTGCGTAACAATCCTGAGGAAATTTGTTTCTTCTCTTTTTATTTTTTTATTAAGACAGTGTCTCTCTACATAGCCCTGGCTGTCCTGGAACTCACTATGTAGACCAAGTGGGCCTCGAACTCAGAGATTTGCCTGACTCTGCCTCCAGAGTGCTGGGATTAAAAGTGTGCGCCACCATGCCCAGCTGAGATTTGTGTCTTTAATCCCAAACAATTTTTGCTTGTTAACTGCTTTTGGTGGGGAGGAACATTAAACTGGGATTTGAACCCAGGACCTTGCTCATGCTAGGCAAATCCTTTACCTTAAAGCTATGTCCCCACTCTTGTTTGAGACAGAGTCTTGCTATGCAACTCAGGCTAGCCTCAAATTTGTGATCCTTCTGCCTGACTTTACTATCCTGGATGCCAGAATTACAGGAAGTACAGATGCCTGTACACTTTTTTTATTTTTGTTTTTTTTTGAGAAAGGATTTTTCTGTATAGCCTTGGCTGTTCTGGAACTTGATCTGTAGACCAGGCTGGCCTCAAACTCACAGAGATCCACCTGCCTCTGCCTCCCAATTTCTGGCATTAAAGGTGCCACTACATGTTTAATGTAGTACTAGGCATGGAACCGGGGGCCTTGTGCATGCTTGGCGAGATTTTCGGGCTGAGCCTCACCAAAGCTCTTCATTGTTGGATTCCAGGTAAGTGTGCTGTTGAACACCTCTAAGCATTTTCCCCAGTATTAGAGATGAGGTTCAGAGAATTTGACGATTTGCCTCAATCACTTGGAGGATGAGTTGCAGAGAACTTGAATGAAGAACTGGCTCCAGGGATGTCACTACACCCCATTATTTTGAGATGTAGATCTTTGCTGTCCCATTATTTGCATCAGGATCTGTCCCCAGGCTGGGGACACATGACAAATAATACAATGAGGAAACGGGGGCCACAGATCTGGCAGTGGATAGCACATTTCCTAACCTAGCCCCAGCACAGCCTTTGGAAAACTTTGGGACCTGACCAAGCTTTGCCTCTGCTTCGTGAACAGCCCTGGGCATGATAAACCCTATGTTAGGATAGAGATGAATGGGAGACAAAACTATTTTTTTTTTCCTGGAGCTGAGGACCGAACCTAGGGCCTTGTGCTTGCTAGGCAAGCGCTCTACCAACCCCTCTGTTGGTTTGAAAATTTGGAGATGGTAGAGTTAGACCCGTTAGCATTGTCTAACAGTCATCAGTCACAAACTGAAAGGCCATTATGTGACCTGCACACCCAAAGTGGTGACATACGAACAGAATCAGATCAAATGAGTAGATTTAACAAGTAACAGACGTTGCCCTCGAAGTATGTGAAAGGACCCCAGCATGAGGACCAAGTTAGATGTCCAGGGAGGGAGAATGCTTACAGGGCCCTGAGTTCCAAAAAACACAACACACACAAAGCAGAGGACTGTGTGATAAATAATAAGTCAATGGAAGAACACAAAGGCCAGGAACAGATTCAGGTACATAAACACTTGAGATGGGATAAAAATGACACTTTAATCCCAGCACTGGGGAGGCAGAGGCAGGTTTCTGTGAGTTTGAGGACAGCCTGGCAACATAGTGAGTTCTAGGACAGCCAGAGCTACATAATAGGGAGACCCTGTCTTATAAAACCAAAAGAAAAAAGAAATAGAAAAGGACAGAAGAGAAGAAAAAGTGAAAGTTATCCCCTTTTGCATATACAGAAACTCATAGCGGTTGTCTCCATGAGATGTTCAGGTGCAGTTGCTTCCTAGTCACTTTGGTGGCCTCATGAGCACCATACAAAGAAAGATCTGACATGTACTGGTAAGGGTGATAGGTCCTGGGCATCACCAGTGACGGGACTACGTTTAGTGCCCAGGTAAGCAAGCCATTGGGGCATTTCTAAATATCCAGGCTGAGTTTTATTTGTGAGTGGTAAGTGCAACTAGCCCTTCATCTTTGTGGGTTCTACATACATGACTTTAGATAAAAAAAAAAAAAATCAGAATAAAAAAACTGTATCGGTACTGCTTATATATGAAAGTCTCAAAAAATTTAAAAATTTAAATAAAACGTCGGGGTTGGGGATTTAGCTCAGTGGTAGAGCTCTTGCCTAGCAAGCACAAGGCCCTGGGTTCGATCCTCAGCTCCAAAAAATAAGTAAATAAATAAATAAATAAACAAGCAAACAAACAAATAAATAAATAAATAAATAAATAAATAATAAAACGTCATATACTGGAATAAAAGCAAAAACAACAAAATAACACTGCTGCTGTACCAAATGCGCATAGACATTTTCTGTCATTATTCATAGGTGATATTGTGCATCGACTATTTACATAAAATTTACACTCTATCAGACATTACCAGCAACACAGATGATTGGAGCAGGGAGTAGGGTGTGCACAGGCTGTAGACACACGGACCAGGGCTCAGTTCCCAGCACTCACATCAGGTGGCTCTCAGCATAATCCTAGTCCCATGGGATCTGATGCTCTCTGCCATCCGTGGGCAGCTGCATGCACATAAATTCACACCAACACACACAGATACACATACATTTAAAATTTTGTTCTTTTTTTTTTTTTTTCCCCAGAGCTGAGGATCGAACCCAGGGCCTTGCTCTTGCTAGGCAAGCACTCTACCACTGAGCTAAGTCCCCAACCCCTTAAATTTTTTCTTAAAACAGGACTGTAGGTAGCTCAGAAGTAATGCATTTGCCCAGCAGGTATGAATCCCCAAATTCAATCCCCAGTAACCACACACACACACACACACACATACACACACACACACACACACACGCACACACACACACACACACTACACTTCGGAGAATCAGGGCTTGGGCCGTAGCCCAGCTGATAAAATGCTTATCAAACATACATAAAATCCTGGATTTGATCCCCAGCACTATATAAAATCTGGCATGGTGGCACTCACCTGTCATCCCAGCAGGAGAAGATCAGAAGATCAAAGTCATCCTCAACTACTTAATGAATTCAAGGCAAGCCTAAAAAACAGAAGACCCCCATCTCCATGAAAAAGAATAAGAGCCAGGCATGGTGGCACATGCCTTTAAACCCAGCAGTCCCACTTAGGAGGCAGAGGCAGGCAGATCTCTGTGAGTTCAAGGCCAGCCTGGTCCACAAAGTGAGTTCCAGGACAACCAGGGCTACACAGAGAAA
>CABHPH010124703.1:352-41300 GCA_902168325.1 Peromyscus nudipes
TTTTGCAATAGTGGGGATTGAGCCCAGGGCCCTGTACATATGAGGCGTGCACTATGTCACTGAGTCATGTTCCCAGCTTGTGTGTATTCTTCAAAAAGCATATATGTACTCCTTACTCCTAAACAAAGCAGAGACTCTCTTTGACTCTGTTATTTGATGACAGGCACCACCTATGTTGTCAGGAACCCAGCGAGCTCAAACACCAGGTTTAATTGAAAAGGGGGACCATAATCAACTGGGAGAAACTCCTTGATTACATAGACCTTAGGACAGAATTAGGCTGGTGGATGTCTGGGAGGACAGCCAAAGCACGAAGGGAGAGAGGTGACAATGGTGGGCATCTGACAAGGATGACCCAGAGACTGGTCACTGTTCAGTCACAAGAGGAAAATTCCCTGGTGACCCCTAAAGGGACCCAGGACTGTCCCCAGGAGGCTAGACCATGCACAGGAAGTGTGCACATCCAACCATGGTTGGAGGATAGCCTGATTGGAGAGGGACACCTCATCTGAGATGCTGCTTACTTTTCTGATTCATGTTCCCTCTGTTTGTAGATGGGAAATCAGGCCCATCTCTATCTCATCAGATGCCACTCCCCTGGGCTGCATCCTAAAGATCTGGGACAAATTTAGCCCAGGAGGCAGCATGTTTTCTTTTGCAATGAAGCCTGGCTTTACTACGAGCTGGGGGTGGAAAGACTTGATCTCTGGATGGGAGCCTAAATCCAGATTCCATACTACAGTTATTGACATGCTCTTAAGGGATGAAAAATGCAATGAGATCTCTTATGTTGAAGCTTTTTATGTTAATTACGTCACTGTCCTCCTGCTTGATCTACTTTGCAGGTGAAAAAAGAAAAAAAGGGGAAAGTTTCCTTTGTCTACATGTGTATCCTTAAAGGAGGACAACTCTAGCTTCTGCAAAAGCTGCAAATTCCAAGTATTTATTCATGTGAGATAGTTTGCTTTAGCACTTACAGGCTTGACAGTGATTCAAAAATTCTGCGGGGAATAAAATGTAGTACAATCTGGTCTTATTGCAACATGGAGATCATTAAAAAATTTGAAATTTGAAAATGTCATGTGGTAGCCCTTCAACATCAAGTGTTCCCTCTCTGAAAGCTTTTCCTTATTTATGAGTGAGAGAGGTGATCACTCTGAGAGGAGAAAGACTTGTTTTCTGTTGCTTGTCAATGCCCATTTCCAATGTCTGGGGAAAGCTTTGCATGTTAGAAGTAGGATAAGTGTCCTGGGTGCAGCCTGCTGTCATTCACTAGCAGGTCTGTCCAGTAGGCACTAGTGGTATCTCTTTCCTCCATTGGTCCTCCATGAAAAAGTAACTATTTGCAGTCTCTCACAGTCCTTCATTAGAACAGACACATTTTTGTGTCCCAAACTGCAATTGCAAGGTTAGCATAGAAATGGTTTTGGCTCTCTGTGTGTTTTCTTTCATGCCTTTTATTGTTTGATAGTTCACTGTTCAAGGTCCTTGGAAACTCCTATCATGGCCAGGTCTTGCTAGAATGTAACATTCAGAAACTCTCAGAATCATATGAGACCAAGAAAAAATATGGGAAAATTTTTTAAAAATTATCCAAGCAGAGATTACAGCTGCCTAGGACTTACAACAGACAAGAGTCTTACACTTTAACAACATGTGAACAAGTACCCATAGGTTACCTTAAGCTATGAACATAATTTGGATTCAGTTCCCTTTGAATAAGTTGTTATATTTGTTTATGTTACTCTGTTTCAAGTTAAGAAAGGGAATTAAACAGGAAGGGATTAGTGATTAGTAAGGAGATGATGCAAGTCACAAAGTTTTGTGGAGGAGGAATTTACAGATAGCATGTATATGATAGGTAAAGTTTATTAAAATTTCTAAGGTCAGAATTCAGTGCACTGGTATAAAGCCTGGCTTTAACTCAGTGTAAAAGTATCTGGTTTGTATCATTCATAAAGGCTCAGTTAGAGAAAAATTTGTGTTTAATCAAGATAATTATATTGTCTGCCAAATTTGTTAAAAATCTGTTCTTGTCTAAACTGTGAGTGTCACAGAAAAGTTAGAGCTAAAAAAAGTCATCTCTCACTGTGTAAGATGGACAAAACTTTCCTTGTGGGTGTTTAAAGCTAAAGTTTGAAGGCTTAGCCTATGAGAATGGGAGATCAAAAGGATAGCCAGTGTTTTGGCCCTTACCTTCCAAAGTCAGCCAGAACACAGAGGGAAAAGTAACCCTTCTAAATGTTTTGTTTCTCTGGTAAGTCACCTCTCCTCTTAATTGGAGAGGCCTTAGAATTCCAAATACTGAACTCTAAGTGGCACATATTCTGCTAGTATATGAAAGAAAAGAGAATGTTCTCTGTGCTTCTGTGGTAAGCCATATGGTCAGCAAGAATCCGACCCATTCCTTCAGATGGCACACTTGGTAGAAGAAAATAACAAAACAAAACAAAACTCCTGAAAGTTCCTAAGAGTTAGCCTGATATTTTTTTTGGGGGGGGGGTGTTACTTATTTATTTTTATTTAATTAACATTTTTTTCATTTATTTTACATACCAACCACAGCACCCCCCCTCTCCTGCCTCCCGTCTCCTGTCTATCATCCTCTCCATCTACTCCTCCTCTCCATTCAGAACAGGGCAGGCCTCCCATGGGCTTGAACAAAGCATGGCACATCAAGTTGAGGCAGAACTGAGCCCCCCATCCCCAGCATCAAGGCTGCGCAAGGTAATCCATCATGGGTAACAGGTTCCCAAGTGACAGCTAAGCACCAGGGACAGGTCATGATCTCATTGCTAGGAGTCTTACAAACAGACCAAGCTACACAACTGTTACACACATGCAGAAGGCCTAGGTTGGTCCCTTACTGTTTTAGCCTGATTTTTTATAAACAGGGCAATTTTTTTGACTGCCCATATGGTCTTAAATGCATAAAAACAACAACAGTATTGATGGGTGATGTCGTTTTTTTATGCTGTGAAAATATGTTGCTTTGATTGGTTGATAAATAAAGCTGTTTGGCCTATGGCAAGGCAGCTTAGAGGCAGGTGGAAAATCCAAATAGATAGAGAGGAAGGAGAAAGACAGAGCAGAGGAGATGCAGCCAGCTGCCACCATGAGAAGCAAGATGTAAAAGTGCCAGTAAGCCATAAGCCACGTGACAAAGTATAGATTTATAGAAATGGGTTAATTTAAGATATACAAACTGGATAACAAGAAGCCTGCCACGGCCATAGTTTAAAAATAATATTAGCCTGTGTGTGTTTATTTGGGACTGAGCAGCTGTGGAACTGACAGGTGACATAGATTTGTCCTGACTACAGGCCAGGCAGAACACAGGAAAACTTTCAGCTACACAGTAGTGCTATCTGCTCCAACTAAGATTCTGATTCTGACCTAGTGTAGCCAGGGAACCCCTGTGCTCCCAAACACATACAAAGACAGTCATTCAGATAACTGGTTTCAGCCAGTATAAAATGGACAATATTCAAAAGACTGTCAATCTCCAAGGAATTAATAACTGGATCCACAGCCAGGGATAAAACCTTATTTTCCAGAAAGACTCAGAATGAGAAGCAAGATAAGCACACCAGAGCAATGAACCAATTAACCACTTGTGATTTCTCTTCAAAGGGGCACCAAGGTTCAGATAAGCAGACCTATGGACCATGCACCACAGCTCCTGCAATTGGAATTATTCTTATGGGAGGTGTCTTCATGACACATTCACTCTTACCTCTGACCTCACCTGATTAAATCCTTCCTTGACTCCCATAAAAATATTTCCAGATATTTTTCTAACATTGTTCAAGCAGGTGTGGCCCTGATTAGCCTCTCATTCCCTATGATGTTGAACATTTTCAATCCCTGCTCCTCCTTTAATGGATAATCAAATTTGTTGGTTCCAGAACTTAACAGGTTCCTTTTCAAATAGTTATGAAAAAATATTGCTCCACCTCTCCTCGACCAGATCCAGATACATCATAGCTTACATTGGACCAAATGAGGCAAGTCTTCCTTAGGATTTTCAAGTAAAAAAAAGAATTACATGTTTCTTATACCAATAGTCTCCCACAACCTTTTTCTCATGGTTTGATTTTTGTCTTGTCTCTTTGATTCTTGTTTACTTAGCAACCTGGTACAACTGATATCTTCAAGACTCCACACCCCAAAACTTTAACTGATGGTGACCAAGTGATGCTAACCTTTGACCACTATGGTCTGTATCTGTCTCAAAGAGAAGTTTCCTTGATGAGGAATGAAGATTACATTTATCTTTGAGTATAAGAACAAATATTTAGAATGTAGGATTATAATGGCTTAATAAAGGGGTGGTTATAGGTTCTCCTCCAAAACTCCTGACTTCACTAGTCCTGGGTAGTTGGCTAGGTTTCCAATACCAGGACTGATTTCCCCACTGTTGAGTGGGTCTTAAGTCCAGTTAGTCAGTTGTTAGTTACCACTGAAGTATACATGCCACTACTGCACACTTACAATGATTGTACCGCAGTAGTGGTCATTCTAATTGGGACAACTTGGGGCTCTTGGTAGGTTGTGTAGATGGTGTAGGTGGATAGGATGTAACAATATTTGCTAGCGTTCATTCTCACTGGGCCAGTGCAAGAATTCCCTCCAAGTAGGACCTAAGGAGCAACAGGCGGGAGTGGCTGATTCTACCTGAATAAGCTCAAACTGGCCTCAGGAATTTTTTCACATGGGAATGTGTACCTGGTGCTGTTACCCACTTTCTTAGTGAGCTTTTCAACTTTGGGGTTATTTAAACTCCATTCCTTACTTCTTAGACTGAACTTTGGGTAAAATCTAAGAGATACTGGCTCTTTCCCTAAAAGTGCCCACCCTAAGGTAAACATAGGTGAAGAGGTAACGGAGAGGAGAGTGTGTCTATCAGAATCAAAGCCACTGTTGCCCAGCTTGGTCTGCTCTGATTTTGAAGTCTGTTCTTGTTTCCTTGTTTGCTAAAACCCAGTGCTAACCTGCTTGCTCAATTTGCTGTGCTGTATTTGATGTTTTCTCTTCTAGGAGCAAAGAACTAAGAGTGTTACTGATCTTGAGACTAGGGAAGACTTGAGGCATGCCATAACCACAAGGGAATAAATTTTTATGTAGCAAACAATAAGTAATTGTTCTTTTACCCTCTTGCAATAGCTTGCAGTAGTTTATACAGTATAAAGAGAAATTTTACTAAAACAAATTATGATTATATAATGATTCACTACAGAATTATCTTTTATATATCTGTATGGTACCAAATGGCATGTGAAGTAATGCTTTAAATTTCCTACCTCCCCTTTTCTATTGGTTAATTGTTAAACAGGTAATGTCACTGGTTAACCATTAGACAGGCAGAAGTACTGTTTAATCATTAATCAGAGAGTAACACTGGTTAGCCATTGCGTGGGGGTGGAGTGGGGTGGTGAGGATTGGTTACCCATTAGCCAGGAAGTTGATGTATGGCCTCTATATATTCATGGTTCCACAAAGGCTGCAGGAGAACCAGAACCTTAGTCAGAAGAGTGGTGAACAATGAGTTCCAAGCAGCAACGCGTGAAACTAAATGATGGCCACTTCATTCCAGCACTGGGCTTTGGCACATATAAACCCGAAGAGGTAAGAACAGTGGTGCTGTGGTGGAGGTCTCAAGAGAAAATAGGCTAAGGGACAGTGGAGGAGATAAAGCTCTCAAGTCATCCACTTCCCATGTGACTCTGGGAGACTCACCTGGTTCTGTTTCTCTAGACTAGTTCTATTCTATGTACAAGAAAGAAGATGGTTTGACTTTGCTCTGTGTCAAGGTCTGATTATATAATCGTAAGTCAATTGCTTCAGTGTTTCTTGGCTTGGCAGAAGAGATCAAAGTCACCAGTCCAGAACTCTGTCAGCTCCTTGGTTTGGTGCCAAAAGGAGGGAGGGAGGGTTCCTCTTTTTAGCTCTGTATTCCAAAGTCTTTCCCTTGTACTAAAAAAATTCAGGACTAAAGGAAATCAGCATACTGAATGTTTGTATAGCTGAGAAACATAACAGATGTCCAAGGACTACTGCAGTTCTGTTTTGGGGGAGTGGTCAGTATTTCACAGAAAATGCGGCACGTGAGCTAATTAAAACATCCAATACACCACTCTCAACTGCGGGGACTGAGTGGACACTGCAGCAGTATGATGGTGAAAATGGTGTGAAATGCTGATCTTTGCTAATGGATATTAGGTTTATAGCATAGTGGTCCAGAAGGTTCTCTGAAATGAAGTGACCAAAGAGGGGAGTTTACAAACCTGGAAGGAATTTTGTACTTTAAAATCTTCTTCAGATCACACAATTTTAAGATAAGTGAACTATTTTTTAATCTTTGAATGCAAATATTTTTCATCTGTAAGATTTACAAAGATATTTATGAAGTGCCAGTGGCCATACGGCTTGGGATACAATTTATCTTCTTGGAAATATCCAAGGAGCAAGAGTGAAGAAACATGATGGGACTTAATTACTTTGTAGGATAAAGTGGCAAAAAGAAAGAGAAGGCAATGGGTCTGGAGAGATGGTTCAGTGGTTTAAGAACATTTGCTGCTCTTGCAGGGACCAGGATTTTGTTCCCAGCAGCCACATGACACTTCACAACCATCAGTGACTCCGTGCTAGTGATCTGACCCCCTCTTCTGTCCTCCACAGGCACTGCATGCATGTGTTACACAGATACACATGCAGGCAAATCATTCTCACATAAAATTAATCTAAAAAACAGTTAAGAAAAAGAAAGAGAAGACAAGAGCCAAGATCACTACAGAAGCCTCAGCCTGAATAGCCCTGTAACTAGAAAACCTGGGCAGGACTCAGGGCTCGTTGCTAAGAGCCACCATTTCACTTCATCATGAAAAGAATTTCTTTTTTCTTTTTTTTTAAATTGTTCTGATATAGAGTCTTACTGTGTAGCCCTGGGCCTGGAATTTGCTATGTAGACAAGGCAGACCTTCAACTCAGAGATCCTCTTGCCTTTGCTTCAGGAGTGCTGGGATTAAAAGTGTGTGCACCATGTCTGGCTCTGATGTTTTTAAAATATATGCAAAAGGAGTTTGATGTGATCCTCTACCCTTTAACATAGGACTCTTCACAGTATTATCCAAGTCTGGCAGAGTAGGCAATAATCTTAAATTTAAGTCTGGTTATATTTTCACTAAACAAAGTAACTTTTGTTTTTAAGGACTGATAACCTGCTGGGCGGTGGTGGTGTACGTCTTTAATCCCAGCACTCAGGAGGCAGAGCCAGGCAGATCTCTGTGAGTTCGAGGCCAGCCTGGTCTATAGAGCGAGACCCAGGCACCAAAACTACTCAGAGAAACGCTGTCTCAAAAAACAAAACAAAAAAAGGACTGATAACCTAACATGAATAATGAGAAATAAGTAGCTTTTTATACAGATGAGATTTCCCATATATAGTCACAATTTGATGCAGAAAAGAACACAATATTTCTTAGGAGTCTTCACTGGGAGAAGATTCATAACGTTGCACTGAGTTTGTATTTCTTCTCTGTTTTGTTCCAAGCACCTTTCTTGTGTAACCCCACTATATAAATTATAACAGGACTATTCCTATGTGCTCAGTTCTGTAAGCCCTTTTAGGATAATTACTGAATTTGAGGTCTGTTTGAGGTTCTCTGATGCAAATGATTGACCATTATTGCATAGGTGTGAAGAAGTTATGGAATGTGAAATTCTCATTATTATCCTGGAAGGGCTCAGTGAAAGTAAGTTGAGACCTATTACCTCAAATGCTCAACTAACCTAAGATATGGGGAAAAGGCGATTCTCCTGAAATCACCTCCGTGTCTGTGATCTCCGCAGTTACTATTCATGGATACTGTTAAGTTTTACAGGAGGTGAAACTTCAGTGGCCAGGAAACCAGTCTCTTGTGATGTAGTAAAGTGGTGTGAAAACGACATAAGAATATAAGATTCCTCCTTTTCTAGAGAACTGTCCATTAGACGAACAACCTCTCTTAAGTGTCTTTAAATATTGCTTTTGGTTCCTCCTTAGGTTCCTGAAAATAAGCCCCTGGAAGCTATAAATTTAGCTATAGAGGCTGGGTTCCGCCATATTGATACTGCTTATGTGTATCAAACAGAAAAGGATGTAGGACAGGCTATTCGAAGCAAGATTGCAGCTGGCATTGTGAAGAGAGAAGACGTATTTGTTGTTACAAAGGTATTGTGTGCATAATGTTCAGGTGAACATATTAATTGAAATGTGATATAAGCAAGTAAATACTTATTTGATTGGATAATTCATTAATTGATAAAATATACATAATGGTACAACTTTTATTTACATATAATTCATAGATGAGTTCCAGCATGAAACGCAGAAAAAGATTATGACCTCTACCAATGTATCACTGCAAAATCCTTTACTTTTATGAGCTTCAATTCAAAGCAATGTATTTTTTTACATGGGCGGTAAATTCACGTAAAACTACGAAATTGTGGCTTTCTGAATCTCTTTGATAGCTTTGTAAAATCTGTTATATTCCAAATACTAATTTTTACCTTTAAATGTTGAAGAGTAGTAAAAGAGAACTTTCATATGAAAGGTTAAAGTACATTTATTAGTGTCCATCACACATTAAAATGTCATCTGTTGCTTCTGTTCAATGATGTAAACAAAGGGATGCTAATTCTTCTCTAATACTAAGAATGGATCAAATAATTTGATTAATAACTGCTTTTGATCTCTGTGAGATATAATTCAGAGACTAAATACTATTAGTAGTAGATAGAAGTTTTATCTTTTGAGAAATTTTCTTTTCTTTTTGAAGGATTAAAAACAAACATGTAATCATGTTCATATGTGTAAGTTAGATTAGTGGAAGCCGCAGAACAAAGGGAATTTTATGTTGTATGATTATAAGTTTCTCTGTAGTAAAAATGTATCAGTATTAGATAAAATAAAACCTCCATATTTGGATAATTTACTAATCCAGGATTACTTCATTTCTTTCATGTAAATAGCTTTGGTGCACTTTCCTTAGACCAGAGCTGGTTCGATCTAACTTGGAAAAATCATTGAAAAACCTTCAACTGGATTATGTTGACCTCTATATCATTCATTACCCAGTGCCAATGAAGGTAAGCAATTTGAATGATCAGACTTAATCAACTTTAACAAGGACGTGGTTATTATTTTTCTGGATGGTCAAGATATAATTCCATTATATTTTTCTGTAAACTCAATTTCTGCATTATATAGTCTACTCAAAGTAGATTACACAAATGGTCATAAAATAGGAAGCCAAAGCAATTGCTAGATTTTGAATTAAAAAATAATCTTCAAAAATGTCACTATTTATGCATTCCTTATATTACATCAGTAGGTATTTAAGTTTTATTCCAGCATTTTATTTTCTTGTGTCATTGAGACAGTTCAAGCTTCCTGGTTATTGCCTCCTTATAGCATCGTTGAGTTTTCCACCATCAAAATTAGCTTTGCATATAACCTTGAATGGCCATCTTTAGTGGACATAGTTTCCTTTTGACCAAACATATTCAGGTAAAGAAAGAATCACTGATTGTTTGGCCTGGGTCAGGAGTGAAATCCATTACTACTGAAGGTCAAAGTTGTATGTCTACTGAATTTCTCAGTGAAAGAGAAATATCTCACCAGAAGTATGAATAAGAAGTGACAAAATAATGGACATCAGCTAGGAGACTACAGGTAGATACATGAGAATACCATTTAATAATAATAATAAATATATATGTAAAGCTACATTTATGAATTTTATATGAGACTAGTTCAAGCATCTAAGAATACTCCTTATAATTCCACGTACAAATCACCTTGTAAATGTAAGTTTGTAGAATGATGTTCCAATTAAAACACATTTAGCGTCCCATTTCTATCTATTCCTATGAGATACTTGTGTTTAGCCAGATCATTGTGAAGACTGTTTCTATTCCAGCCAGGGGAGGATCTCTTTCCAGAAGATGAACATGGGAAAACATTATTGGACACTGTGGATATCTGTGCCACATGGGAGGTGAGCATTTGAAAGAGGGACAATGGAGGAGCTGAGAGAGAGAAATCAGGTTATGCTTGAGAAAATGGGGTATATGCCTCTGTGTGTAGAAATTCATTATGTTTATATAGTGTGTTACTGGAGTGAGGGGGAGCCATGCATTACTACAGTGTAATAAAGGGAAACGAAGGGGTACTCAGGATGACAGAAATGACTGTATTTTGCCAGCATATGTAGTGTGAAAATCTCTGCTTCTTAGTGAGGACACACCAAGTGAATTCCTTTACGGCTGTCACTTTCTTCCTCTATCGTCTTCACTCTTTTGGTTTCTTCATATTCAGTTTCAGTGATCATCTGGGCAGTGTCTCCCTAGAGACTCCTTATCAGTGTTAGTGTGATAGTGATCAAATTCAGGGTCTTTCACACACGGGCAAGTGATCTGCCATTGAGCTGTACGTCCAGAGCTAGATGGTGTACTCTTAACTGTTCCATCCTGCATTTGTTTCAACGTAAATATGACTCTTCACAACTCTTTCATTTCTAGGCCATGGAGAAGTGTAAGGATGCAGGATTGGTCAAGTCCATTGGGGTGTCCAACTTTAATAGCAGGCAGCTGGAGAAAATCCTGAATAAGCCTGGGCTTAAGTACAAGCCTGTCTGTAACCAGGTGAGAAACTTCACACTCCTCTTCATCTCGCACACATTTCCTTATTTCTGTTCTGATGCCTCCAGTCCATTTGCCCCTTCCTCAATTCATCTTATTTTCATGGAAAAGAAGATTCTAAGAGCAGTATCACTGTAGCAAAGGATACTTTAAGATTCTACAATTCAATTTTGGACTATTAAATTTTGGGAAAATGAGGCAGTACCATGGTGTCCAACTGGTACAGACTGTGGAGATTTAAAGTGGTCCAGGAAGCAGATGTCATTAGTAGTATTTTAGGATCAAAGTAGACTTATCCATGGGCTGGGAAAAATGTAATGTATGAGAAAAATGAAAGTGCTGGCAAATGGGCTGATTTATAGTGAGAAGTCCAGAAAAACATGAAATGAGCAGGAAAAGGACAGAATGAAAATGAGAGAGATGAGTGGGCGTGGCAGTTTTGGAGATAAAGGAATTATTCCTTCCTTTTAGTATATCTGGTCTTGGGATTTTGAAACAGAGACATAGCTGAAATTTCTGACTTGAAATTTTAGACTAGAATTCTAAAAACCATGTACATTTGACTGATTGCCTGTTTATGGTGATATTAGTGTTGGACAAAATCCACACTCAGGGACCATATGCAGAACATACAGCTGATTCAGTATCAAAAACCTCCTGGTGAGCTTTTCTTTTCTTCCTCCTCTCCTAAAAATAACTTAAATGCATATATTCTGTGAGTCGTCCTTTGTTCTTTATTATAATTTAACACATTCTCATCATGTAGCAAATATTGTTGTCTGGAAACAGTAGTGAACCGGCTACTATGATAGCAAAGAAGAGACTGGCAGGCAGTTAAAGTATTTTACTATAGACCAGAATAAGGAAAGCATCTTATTGGGTGCATAAGAATAGGGCAGTTAGCCGGGCGGTGGTGGCGCACGCCTTTAATCCCAGCACTCGGGAGGCAGAGCCAGGCGGATCTCTGTGAGTTTGAGGCCAGCCTGGGCTACCAAGTGAGTCCCAGGAAAGGCGCAAAGCTACACAGAGAAACCCTGTCTCGAAAAACCAAAAAAAAAAAAAAAAAAAAAGAATAGGGCAGTGTGCTGGACATAACAGAAGCATTGCCTGGCACAGGCCCCACCACCATTCCACGGCACTCTCTGTTGGAAGGCCTTGCTGCCTGGTCAGAGGTTGTAGTCTATTATGGCCTGGCAGCTTTTTCCAAAAGCTTGGCACATAGAGACCCTCTCCCTCCCCAATGAAACTTTCTACCTGCCCTTATCTGGATAATGTCTCTGGGTGCAGAGTGCTGACCTTATCTAAAAGCTGTCTCTAAGCCAGATGCTTGATTTATCTTTAGCTTGACCCTTGGCACAGATTCCTGCTAGAAGACTTGTGCTAGAGGCTCTGCTATAGGACCCTACCACCACATATGAGGCCTTGAGATGGGAGTGTGCCATTTAATGCAAATTAGGGTTTGTCCCCAAACTTCCCAATCCTATATATTCCTTATACTCTGGGATAAAGTTGAGCTGATTTACTGAAGTCTGTCTCCCAAGGGACTGTCTCCTTCATACCCACACTCGACCTAACCCTGTTCCCGGCTTCTACTCCCTCCATCTTCATGGACCAGTGCAGCCAATGATCTGGAAGAAGAAGCAGAACTACATGCACCTCCCTATCCCTTCCTCTTTCTTTGTTGCCCAAGAAGTTTGTCTCTACTTTGAAGTCATCTGTACATGTAGGATTTCATGTATCCACAAGGTCGAGGACTCACAAATGAGAGAAAAAGTGAGGTGCTTGTCTTTCAGCAACTAAATTTACTTATTGTGATTATCTCCAATGCATTAATTTCTCTACAAACAGTTTAACTTTATACATTTTTATAGCTAAAAACTTCCATTGTGCTTAGAAATCACATTGCCCCATCCTTTCCTCTGCTGTTGGTTGCTGTGTTGGTTCCCTAACTTAGCTGTCATGAACTGGTCTGCTGTTAGCAGCCTTCTGCCCACAGAAAATACAATTTTGGGTCATTAAGTCTCTACATAATAACACAAAATTGTGACTTTCCAGTATAAATATTTAATATTTATGTAAACTTGGTATTAATTTTCTCATCATAATTTTCATCAAACATCTTGAATAATTGATAGGCTGATGCAGACTATTTCTGCTTCCTAACCTAACCTATATCTCAGAACAGTGAGGTTGTCACCTGGACAAATATACCCATATAGGGTATATCTCCACATATATGTAATATTTTCTTTAATTTTCAAAATTACATTCGTGTGTGTGCATGAATGTATGCTTCTCTCTCTCTCTCTCTCTCTCTCTCTGTGTGTGTGTGTGTGTGTGTGTGTGTGTGTGTGTGTTATGATGCATATGTGGAGGAGGACAGGAGATTACTTGTGAGTTTCATGGAGCAAACTCAGGTCTGGCTAGGCAACAAGTATCTTAACTCACTGAGCCATCTCACTGACCCTATTTCTGCAACATTCTTATGAAGTTGCTCAAAGTAGTTTCTTTGAGTGTTCACCTTCAGAGAGCTCAGAAAATATGTCCCAATAATGAAGATGTTATCATAACATCTTATATTATATCTTATATGTCAGACTTATATTTAGAGAAATCAATAACAATTCTCTTATCGAATCTGAACCTGTCTATATTTAAATTTCCCAGTGATTTCTGGAAACATCTTTAAGCCAGCACTATGTTTTCTCTTTGTAATGCAAAATGGAATTTAAGCTTCAAGATCTAGTTCACAGAATTAGTTTATTACCAGAAAATTATTTTTTGTGTATCATATTAGTAATATAGATGTGAAATTAAGTTTTAAAGACACAGATTAAATTATATTGATAGTCTAAATATGTTACATTTTCTTTTTTTTACTTTTTCTTTTTCTTTTTCTTTTTCTTTTCTTTTTTTTTTTTTTGGTTTTTTGAGACAGGGTTTGTTTGTGTAGTTTTGGTGCTTGTCCTTGATCTCTATCTGTAGACCAGGCTGGCCTCGAACTCAGAGATCCACCTGGCTCTGCCTCCCAGGTACTGGGATTAAAGGTGTGGGCCACCACCGCCCGGCTTGTTACATTTTCTTATTGAGGTACTTACCTTTAGTGATTCTCTTTTACATGAACATTAGCATCTCACACAGTCAGATACCATCTTTCTGTCTGTCCGTCTATAGGTGGAATGCCATCTTTACTTGAACCAGAGCAAGCTGTTGAACTACTGTAAGTCAAAGGACATTGTTCTCGTTGCCTACTGTGCTCTTGGATCTCAGCGGCCTAAACGATGGTGAGTACAGTAGGGAGTTTACCTCAAACACCAGCATTGGTGAAATCTTTTCAATACTATGTACTCACTTATCAGAAACTCATTTTGAACTTGCCCAGGGATAGAGGAGAATTTGCATGTTTGACATCTTGGTGATGGAAATGTTGCTGGTCCAAGGACTCTTTTGAAGACCCCTGATTTTGAAGCCTCGGAACAATTCTCAGCTTTTGAAGCTAAAAGTATCTGCCTTTATTTCCAGGGTGGACCCAAACTCCCCAGTTCTCTTGAATGATCCAGTTCTTTGTGACATGGCAAAAAAACACAAGCGAAGTCCGGCCCAGATTGCTCTTCGTTACCATCTTCAACGTGGAATTGTGGCCCTTGCCCAGAGTTACAAAGAGAATGAGATAAAAGAGAACTTACAGGTGACCAGGGAGGCTGTGGGCATTAGGACTCTTACACATCTCTCTTCTATTTTCTTCTTTGAAATCTCTCAGGGAATTTTTTGGATAAGTCAATCTCCCTATCATTTCCTACTCATGTGAGATTTCAGTTGCTTTCAGAAATGTTTTGTTCTTCTCTACAATACAATCGACAATGTAGCTTGATAAAATTAGATTTAGAGAGAGCACAGAAATTTAGGATTGAGAATTAAGTCAGCCATGCACTTTGAACACCTTTGCAATGGATCTTTTCATTGTCAGATGACATGAGAGTTTAAGCTTGGGCAGATATTTTCATATGATAAATTTTTGTGGTTTTATTTTCCATTTGACTTGCATATTCACATATTTCATTTTATTTTTGTTTATTAATTTTTGTTTATGTGTATAGATGTTTTGGCTGCATACATGTCTGTGTACCATGTACATGCCTAGTACCTGCACAGGCCAGAAAAGGGTGTCACATGCCCTGGAACTGGATTTGTGGATGATTGTGAACTGCCCTGTGGGTCCTGGGATTCTAATCTGCTCTGGAAGAGCAGCTAGTGTCTGAACCACTGAGCCATGGCCAGCATCATGCTCACATATTTTAATACGGATGTATTTATTTCTTTTGAGTTGCTTTACAGGCTAAATGCATATTCTTTGCTTGAGACTTAACTATGTTGATGATCTTCTCTTTTCAACTACAAGAACCTTGTTATACCATTACCTACAACAGTTGAAATATGAACCAGCCCCAACCTAGTGCTTTAATATAAAGATTATTTGTTTAGTTCATTATTCTATGATTTTACAATTTTCTAGAGTTCTCCCAGAACACTGAGGCATCTGTCTACCTTGAGTTTACTCAAGTATGTTCACAGAACTGTTGTGTGTGTGTGTTTGCAAGTGATGAGGTCCATCTGCCTCAGGATATAGTTGATCTCTTGCCTGATGTTCTTTAGCTTCAGATAGTTTTCATTCACTAGCCAATTGGCATAGGCTTAGTTCCTCACATATTCTTCTTTCAATTCATTGATTAGATATTTGCAAAGACTTTAAACCTAGGCAAATGATTATCTGTCATTTATTCTGCTAAGTTAAGAGCTGGGAGATGGCCCAGCGATTAAAGCTCTTGCCAAGCACACATGGATCTGCAGAACTCGTAAAATAACAGGTGGATATGGTGCCCCCCTCTAATTCCAACTTTTCAGGCAGAGATAAAGATCCCCAGAGTAAGCTGACTAGTGAAAATAGCCATATTGGTGAGCTCTGGGTCTAATGGAGAGATCCTGCCTCAATGAATAAGGTACGAGAGCTATGAGGGCGAAGCCTGGTATCAACCTCAGGCTTTCACATGCCACACACACACATGTGAGCACCTACATGAAAAACACACACGCATGCCATACATACACACATGGAAACAGCAAAGGGATAGAAGCAGCTAAAATTAAAGGAATGGGAATATGGACCTGCCTGTTGGTAGAAGTAGGTGCATATTTGCATGGAGTAGGGAGACTTGGAAATATGAGTTGTCATTAATTTCCTGCATTTATATCTTTTCCAGGTAAATTACCTTGCAAATTCAAATACATTTACTCTATCCCAAATTCTGCTGTGTTTTCATTCTCCCCCTCCCCCTCTCTTCCTTTGTCTATTTTCATGAGCAGAAATTTCTCTTTATTGTGTTTCTTCATTCCTTTACTTTGTGGTTGAGTGTCATGTCCTTTTCCTTATTCAGAATAGAACATCATATGCCATATATATATATATATATATATAATTTCAAAAATGTTACAGTATTTCTTTTCAAACTCTAATTGAAGTACAGTTTCTGAAATAATGTAAAATAAAAATTGAAAGAACACTTAATAATGTTCTAAGTGGCTATGTGGTATTGCCAGCAAGAATAATTATATTCATGGATTCTCTTTGTCTTATTTATACTCACCCCTTTTCAAAATATGACAAATTACCTTGCCTTAAATGGCTGCTTAAACAAGACCTGGATAAAGACAATGCCAATAGACACTCCTACTTGTAAGGCAGAAATCTCATAGGGGATCATAATTAGATAAAGAACTATAAACGATTAAAGAATTCTAAGAGCCTAAGATCTGAAGAATTGGTCTTCCTTAGGATGGGCTCCTTGTTTATCCAATACCAACTGGCTGGCCATGAAATCATAAACATACAAGCAACACTAAACAGATTCATCAGACTGAATTTATGTGTGTGTGTGTGTGTGTGTGTGTGTGTGTGTGTGTGTGTATGTAGAATAATTTAACAAAAGAGACCATGAATTTGGGAGAGAGTAACAGGGAGACATGTGAAAGTTTGAGAGAGGAAAGCAAAGGGTGGGAGGATGATATAATTATATTTTAATAAAAAATAAAAATATGATTTTCTGGACAGATAATACTTATATATGTAAGAATTTCATCATTTATTATTGCTTACTTTGATTACATCTTTCGGTGCTTAAATATCTAAACATTAAACTTGTCCATAAATTGAGGAAGAACTGAAGTTTTGAAATATTAAGAATTTTAATATGTACCTATAATGGGAATTTAGAATTTTAGGTGAACTTTTAGTATATTAATAACTTTCTTAGTTTTTTTCTGTTAATGTATTTGCATATATTATTAGATTTATTGATAGAGAAGTGGTGCTACTTATCATCTTTTAATAATATATTCTTTGCTTTTTTGTCAGTTTTTAAATATAAAGGTTTGCTCAGTGCTTTTTACTAGATGGATCAGTCGCTCGATTTTGACACTTTAAGCTTTTTCTCCTCCCTCCCTCCCTCTCTCCCTCCCTCCCTCCCTCCCTGCCTCCCTCCCTCCTTCCCTTACTCCTTCCCTCCCTCTCATCCTCTCTCCTTCTCCCCCTCCTTCCCTACCTCCTTTCCCTCCTTCTATTTATTTATCACCATTTTTGGAGAAATAACAAAGGATTTGATGATCTATTTGTGTCACTATTTTAGAAATTAGTAAAAATTGTTTTTATGTAAAGTAACCCAGTGCCAGCCATTGAAACCTTCTTCAAGTCAAATTCTTTCTTTATTGGAAATGATGAAATTAACACTTGAATAATTCTTGACTTAAATTGTGTTGCAAAGAATTGTTCCTATTCATGTAAATATTAAAATTAAATGGTTCAGAAATTTACTCTAGATTGCTTGGAAACTACCACTTTGGTCTTTGAATAACATCAGGTTTATATCTGATGCAGGTCCTTTTGATATATTATACTGCTTCAACATATCTCAAAAGTGATTTCCTTTAACTTTTATCTGACACCCATTGACCACTTGAGTATTTTGCTTATTGTCTAATAACTTTCAGAAGTTTTTTTTAGATATATTAAAGAATAAAATGGGATTCACTTGGGTTTTAAAAATTTGCAAATCGGTAGTGTCCTAAAATGTTTCTAATTGTTCAATAGGTACTTGAATTTGAGCTGCCATCAGAGGATATGAAAATCCTAGATAGCCTGAACAGAAATTTAAGATATGCACCTGCTCCATTGTAAGTCACTCTTATAAATGTGCCACAATTTATTTTAGCTTCTGTCTTTTCCTTTTCAGTGAATGTTTGTTCAGAAACCAATCACTTCATTAGTTTCTTGAAAGCTGCCATTAAGACTGTTATTTTAACTTTTTTCTTGTTTCTGAGTTATGAATATCTCAATACTGAAAATAAAGTTTATGCAGAAAGAGATTTAACACCAAGGGAAGACTAGGAAAAAAAGTTCCATCACTGATGAAATTGATAACCTTTAAAAATCTTTATTCCTCCTTATTGCTCAATGATTATATAATGTTATATTTCATACATATTTCAAATAAAGACAAACTAGGGACACATGATCCCTTTTATCTGTGGAGATTTTAATTCACAATGGAAGTAAATATAATAATTTTAAAAGAGATATACGGTTTGCAAAGACTGGCATGTACATTATCATTGCTAATAGAATATTTTATTAATAGAGTGAATTGAAGGATAAAGATGAGACATAATGCATGTTAGAGAGTGGCAAGCATTTAGTAATTCTTGCCACCTATTAAATATTTTAGTAAGTAATAATTTTGTCATTTTATATTTTGTAATGGTGCTAAACTATAGAGATCTACAAATTATATGTTGAGTTTAATCTTTAAACATAGAAATCTATCTTATTAGAGACATTATCTGAATGCAACACATTATGTCGCATGTGATGGTCAGTGCATAAATAATGCACAAATTAAATTGCAAGGAAATTAGTACCTATAAGCTGTATTCTCCACATTATTTTGTGATTATCAATGATTAGATCTCCATTAAATATGACATTAAGCTTCTGCTTTTATTGAGAGACTGAAATGATACATAATCTTTCCTCCTGTGCTTTGACAGACTGACTATAGAAGTAAAAGGAAAGTATGTGTATCAGTGTCTGTCTCTGTGTTTTCCTTCTCTAGGCAAGAGAATTTAATTTAAAAAATTCAGTCATACTTTTAAAAAAACATTTCCTTCATAGTCAAGTTAAAAAAAATAAAACAGCAGATTCTGCAACCAGCCAGGAAAATTAAGTGGTCAAGCCTAAAGATAGCATCATAGATATCTGCCTTTACTACCATAGAAATGAACCCAAGCATTAATATTTTATATTTTTCTTTTCTATTTTAGTGGTGAGGGCCACCCAGAATACCCCTTTTCTGATGAATTTTAATGTGGTGGCCTGTGTCATGACTTCTATCTCAAGTCTCGACGTACCTCTATATGGATAATGATGTGGGCGACATCCGAGATGCTGTTGATTGAACATATCTCACTTCTGCTCAATCTGAACTGCTTAACAACTCATCTTCAGCTAGTTGTGTCCATCAGTCTACCATAATTCATTACATTTTCATCATGCTTTGAAATAATGCTAATGTTTCCTATAAAAGGTCTTTCTTTAGTACTGTGTGCGTTTCTTTCCTCATTTGTTTTCTTTTGAGTCTTTGAGATCAAAAAATAACTTCTGTGGAAGTCTGGGGGCAGAGTTTAGGAAGTGATAATTTAAGGAGTTGTAGTGGGTGGAGACCTTCTGCTCTAGCAAAGTTATAGGTAGCAGGTATTTGGGAGAATGTTCAACTGTCCTGTAAGCCCCCAAGAAACACACTGCATGTGGTTCATGGTTCTCAGTCTGGAAAGTGAGGCATTCTTGGAAAGACTGACCAACAGTGCCAGGGATCCCTAGCAGCATCTAAATACCAGAGCCCTGGGAATGGTGAGTGAGATGTTCCTGAGATAGTGTTGACTCATGAGGTGACAGGGGGTTTGAGTGAGGCACTGATCTCTGGGTATAGAAGTATGTCATTAGGAGTCACTCTGTTGCTGTTCCTTTATTAGAATCATAGTAGATTTTCCTTAGAGCCTATGACCTATTTAATCTCAGGTTCTTGGCCTTATTAACAGTGTCAGGTATGGGTTGCATCTTGTAGAGCAGGCCTTAAATCTAATAAAGTGGGGTTGGCTACTTCCATAACATAGGTGTCACTATTCCACCAGCACATCTTGCTGACAAACACTGTTATAGGTTGCAGGGCTTGTCGATGAGTTATATTGATGATTACCTTTCTCCTCAGGTAGCATGAGAAGTTTAGCACCATGAACACTAGTCAGTAGGGTTGAAGCTTCTAGTTGGGTACCAGATTTATTTCTCTGTGTTTTATGATATAAATATAAATATGACCTTACTCAAAAAGAGCCTGCCTATGTTTCACAGACTCTATAGCATTGTCTTATTTTCATAATAATAAAGTACAATTTCAAGTAAAAGAAAACAGTGACAACAAAACACCAAAAAAAAAAAATGTGGTGCTATGAAGTTTCACATTCTCGTATGGAAACATCAATGATTTATTTGATATTGGCTAATTGACATTATACAGACTCTTGGAAACAGTCAAATGTCTACAGCAACAAAATAAAGAGTCGAACAAAATAAATGAGATTTTAATTGGTAGGAAAATTTTCTGTGTTTTACCCAGCTTTGCCAAACATAACCAGTGTGATCTTGATTGATAGGTCACGTTCACAGTTAACCAATTTCTTGCTTTAAAGTAGAGTAATTATCCTGGAAGTTATAATAACTTATCTTATTGGTCCCATGCTTTGAAGATTCATCAAAACAATGTTATGATTATCATGTATATAATAATTCACCCTTTCCTCTCAGCCCCAGATGTACCTTAACATCATAGAGAACTGTTGAAACCAGGGCAATGTCTGTGGTTGATGGTGCTGTTTTTTATTTATCTTAGAAATAATTTGCCATAGAATCTTTGTAAACTATAGAAAGTAGATGGAAATAAGCTTTGATTTTACTTGCTCTTGAGGAAATGATTGACTAATATCTGTTCCCATAATATGGAAAACTGACCATGATTCTATAACATTTGAGGAGAAAATTTGATACCCTTTTGGATATCATACTGCCTATTCCTCATTTTTTTTTAAATTTTCCTTCCTCTTTAAAAAATTCCCTTTACTGAAAATAGATTCTTTCCTCAAACAATATATCCTGATTACATTTTCCCCTCCCTCTACTCCTCCAAATTCCTCCCTTTTCCCCCTCCCATCCATATCCACCCCCTTTCAGTCTCTCATTAGAAAAGAACAGGCTTCTAATAGGTAACAATCAAACAATAACAAAATATAATAAGCTAAAACAAAAACTGTCATATCAAGGTTGGACAAGGCAACCAACAGAATGCAAAGTTCCCCCAAGGAAGGAACAAAAAAATCAGACCTACTCATTCACATATTCAGGAGTCCCATAAAAATATAAATTGAAAGCTATAATTTTGTTACTACTCTTTTCTTTTTTTATTTTTTTCAGAACAGTAGTATGTAGTTTTGCCCGAGGCCTCTGGGCTATCTAGTCTTTGGTTCTTGGTCACCCAAGTCATGTAGGGTATGGGATCTGTCTTCTGGAGTGGGTCTTAAGTCAAATTGGACATTGCTTGGTTACTCCCACAAGCTTTGTGTCACCATTGCCCTAGCATATTTTGCAGTCAGGACAGCATTGTAGATGAAAAGGTTTGCATCTGGGTTTGTGTTTACATTTCTCCTTTGGCAACCTGCAGAGTACCTTCCTATATCAAAGACATTAGAATGTAGGGGTAAAGGCTCTGTGTAGGTACCAAGGCAAACTCTCCATTTTCAATGTATTGTGTGGGTGTTGTCTTCAACAATGAGGCCTCACTGTTAGTATGTGAAGAGCAACCTAATGCCCTGTCAACAGGCTGGATTATTTGGAGATTTCTATGGAACCCTTTTCGTCAACAGCTCAATTGTTTGTTACCCAGTCCCAGTACTGGTAGCTTCATTTGATGACAAGAGATAGCCAGTTGGGACGCCATCTTCCCCATTATGTGATACTTTATTAGAATCACCTTCATATATTTTAGGAAGTGTCCACTGCACTATGTTTTCACATCACCCTTCAAATGCCCCACAATTCTAGCTATCTTGCTCCTAATTCCCTCCATCAAGTCCATTTCCCCTCCCACTTCCCACCACATCCTCACATTCCCATCCCCCTTGTCCCCACTCCACCTATAAAACATATTCTATTTTCCCTTCCCAGAGAGATCCGTGTGTCCTATCCAGTCACTTCGTTTTTTAACCTAACCCCCCAATGTCTATAGATTGTAGCTTTGTTATCATTTATTTAATGGATAACATCCACATAGAAGAAATACCATATTTATCTTTCTGAGTCTGGAATACATCACTCAGAATGATTTTCATAGTGGTTGTTCAAGTCTGCACTCCCACCAGCACTGGAGGAGTGTTCCCTTTTTTCCACACCTTTCCAAGAATGAGCTGTCATTTGTGTTATTTATCTTTCCTATTTTCACAGGTTCAAGATGGAATCTCAAAGTAGTTTCTATTTGCATTGCCCTGATGGCTAAGGATGTCAAACATTTAAATGTTTCTCAGCCATTTGAGTTTCCTCTATTGAGAATTTTGTTTAGATTTGTATCCCATTTTTAAATTGGATTATTTATGTTTTTATATATAGTTTCTTGAAAAAAATATATAAATATTGGATATTAGTATTGGATATATATACTGGATATTAGTCCTCTATCTGATGTGGAGTCAATGAAAATGTTTTCCCAGCCCGTAGACTACTCCTTTGTCATATTGACGGTGTCTTTTGCCTTACAGAAGCTTTTCAGCTTCATGAGGTCTCATTTAATAATTGTTGATCTTAGTATATATGCTATTGGTGTTCTGTTCAGAAAGCCTTCTCCTGTGCCAATAAGTTCAAGGCTATTCCCTACTTTCTATTTCCAGGTCCAGTGTACCTGGTTTTATGTTGAGGTACTTGATCCATTTGGACTTGAGTTTTGTGCAGGGGGATAAGTAAGAATCTATTTGCATTCTTCTACACACAGACTAAGGTTTGACCAGCACTATTACTTGAAGATGCTATCTTTTTTTCTAATGTGCATTTCTGGTTTCTTCTTAAAAACAACAACAACAACAACAACAACAAAAAACCCAACAAGTCATGTGTCCATAGGCATGTAGATTTGTGTCTGGGTTTTTAATTTGAGTCCATTGATCAATGTGTCTGTTTTAATGCCAGTAACCTGACTTTTTTATTTCTATATTTCTGTAGTAGAATTATTAGGAATGATAATACCTTCAGCAGTTATTTTATTGTTCAGGATTGTTTTAGCTTTCCTGGATTTTTTTGTTTTTCCATATCAAGCTGAGAATTGTCCTTTCAAAGTCTGTGAAAAGTTTTGTTGGGATTTTGATGGGGATGACATTGAATCTGTAGTTTGCTTTTAATAGGATGGCCATTTTTACTATATTAATCTTACCAATCCATGAGCATGGGAGATATTTTCATCTTCTGATATCTTCTTCAATTTCATTTTTCAAACACTTGAAGTTTTTATCATATAAGTCTTTCATTTGCTTGGTTAGAGTTACCTTAAGATATTTTATATTATTAGGGACCACTGTGAAAGGCGTTGTTTCTCTGATTTCTTCCTCAGTCCATTTGTCATTTGTATTTAAAAGGGCTACTGATTCTGTAAGTTAATTTTGTATATAGATAATATGCTGAAAATTTTTATCAGCTGTAGGAGTTCTCTGTTGTAATTTTTAGGGTCTATGGTTTCATATACAAATAAGGATACTTTGACCTCTCTCTTTCCAATTTATATCCCCTTGATCTACTTTAGTTGTCTTGTTGCTCTAGCTTTGATATCAAGTACTATATTGAAAGATATGGAGAGAGTGGACAGCCTTGTCTTATTCCTGACTTAGTGGAATTGCTTTGAGTTTTTCACCATTTAATTTGATGTTGACTGTAGGCTTGCTGTATATTACCTTTATTATGTCTAGATATGTTCTTTGTATCCCTAATTTCTCTCATGAAGAGGTGTAGATTTTGTCAGAGGCCTTTTCTGCATCTATTGAGATGATCATGTATTTTTTTATTTCAGTTTGTTTAAATGGTGGATTGCATTTGTTGATTTTTGTATATTGAATGATCCCTGAATCTCTGGGATAAATTGCACTTGATCGTGGTGGGTGATCTTTTTGATGTGTTCTTGGATTTGATTTGCAAATATTTTTTGAGTATTTTTGCATCTGTATTCATAAAGGAAATTTGTTTGAAATCTCTTCCTTTGTTGGGTCTTTATGTTTGAGTATCAGGGTAACTGTGGCCTCATAAAAGGAATTGGGCAATGTTCCAACTGATTTTACTTTGTGTAATAATTTAAGAAACATTGGCATTAACTCTTTTTATTATTATTATTATTATTATTATTATTATTAAGAAATTTTCTGTTCATTTTACATACCAACCACAGATGCCCCTCTCTTCCCTCCTCCCGCCCCCCCCAGCATTCCTCCCTCAACCCACCCCCATTCCACCTCCTCTAAGGCAAGGACTCCATGGGGAGTCAGCAGAGCCTGGTACATTCAGTTGAGGCAGGTCTAAGCTCCTCTCCATGAACCAAGGCTGTGGAAGGTATCCCACCATAGATACTGGGCTCTAAAAAGCCCACTCATGCACTAGGGACAGATCCTGAACCCACTGCCAGGGGCCCCTTAAACACGTTAAGCTGAAACAACTGTCTTGCCTATGCAGAGGGCCTAGTTCAGTACTATGGAGGCTCCAGAGCTATTGGTCCACAGTTCGTGGGTTCCTACTATTTTGGTTTGGTTGTCTCTGTAGGTTTCCCCATCATGATTTTGATGTCTCTTGCTCATAGAATCCCTCTCCTCTCTCTTCGACCAGGCTCCTGGAGCTTGGCCTGGTGCTTGGCTGTGGATCTCTACATCTGCTTCCATCAGTTACTGGATAGAGGCTCTATGATGACAGTTAGGGTATTCACCAATGTGATTGCCAGAGTAGGTCAGTTCAGGCACCCTCTCCACTATTGCTAGTAGTCTAAGGTGGGGTCATTCCTGGGAAATACCCTAGCACCCTGTTTCTCCCTGTTCCCTTGATGTCTCCCTATATCATAGTATATCTTTCCTTGCTCTCCCACTCCATCCCTGTTCCAGTTTGACCATCCAGTTCCCTTATGTTCTCATGCCTCATCTCCCACCCTCCATTGCCCCTCCACACCCCCAGTTTGCTCATGGAGATCTTATCTATTTCCCCATCCCAGGGCGATCCATGTGTCCCTTTTGGGGTTCTCCTTGTTAGCTAGCTTCTCTGGAGCTGTGGGTTATAGTCTGATTATCCTTTGCTTTACATCTAGTATCCACTTATGAGTGAGTATATACCATGTTTGTCTTTCTGAATCTGGGTTATCTCACTCTGGATGATATTTTCTAGTTCCATCCATTTGCCTGCAAATTTCATGATGTCATTGTTTTTCACTGCTGAGTAGTACTCCATTGTGTATATGTACAACATTTTCTTAATCCATCCTTTAGTTGAGGGGCATCTAGATTGTTTCCAGGTTCTGGCTATTACAAATAATGCTGCTATGAACATAGTTGATTTTTTTTTTTGAGTTAATCTTGTATCCTGCCACATTACTGAAGGTGTTTATCAGCTGTAGGAGTTCTCTGGTAGGATTTTTGGGGTCACTTATATATACTATCATATTGTCTGCAAATAGCAAAAGTTTGAATTCTTCCTTTCCTATTTGTGTCCCCTTAATCTCCTTTTGTTGTCTTATTGTGCCACACCAACTCCAGTGTCGTCCGTGTGACATGAACAATTATGTCAATAATAGCAGACAGGAGATACGTGTCCCACGGGACTAAGCTCCCTGGAGGTCCCTGGCAGAGTGCCCGTGTTATGCTTCCTTCTCAAAGGAGACGTGCTTCACAGATCATGAGCTCCCTGGGCTATGGGTTCTGTATAACTGCTTTTCTGATAATGTTCTAATTAATCTATGAAGCACAGCCAAAATTAATGAATGCTTGGGTTGTGAACTATGGAGGAAAGGGGAAGCTGGACATGGACCTTATTTACATAAAGCAGAATGAGCTATTCCTTAAAGACCCCAAGCCGCTAGATAATAGAAAGTATGATAGTTCAGGCACTTCTAGGGAATGAACACTCACCCACTAGGAATCCTTTAGGAATCCCAACTAAAGTGATTTATGGTAGAAAACGTTATCTCATAGGAGGCAGATGGTAGGCCCCTCTGTTGAGGAAGTTCAGCATGGGAAACTTAAGGACTACAGCAGAACCCCTTCCCCTTACAGGCGTAAAAGTACAAGAGTCCATATTCCAGCAGGTAAAAAGGTTTTATATTAAAAGAGATATGTGATTAAAAAAAAAAAACTAAAGAAAGACTTAGGGAGGATCTGCAGCATCCAAATTGGCTAAATGGGTCATGAGAACCAGAAAAGTAAAAATGAATAATAAATTAGTGAGTGGCTGAGATAAAGATGAAGGACACAGCTGCAAGAAGCCTATACAAGTCTAGAGACTGTACTAAGTTTAAAAAACACAAACTGCTCTTTGGGTCATAAAGTTCTTGTGGGTGAAGGGATATGTCTAGCGCCGATTAATAATTGTGTGCTTGCTGTTTTTTAAAGATGATGTAATTGAATTATTGCCAAGCTCTTGTTGTTCCTTGTATGACTTGATAATTTTCTTTTCTGTATATAAACTACTGGTTTGCAGAAGTAAAATTGCAGCAGATTCAAACCACTTCTGAGTGTGTTGTCTGTCTCTCATTCGCCGAATCCTTGCCTTCCTGACTACCCAAGCCTTGGTCCCCCTACAGTTGTGGTACCCCCGATGGGCCAGTCTGTGGCATTATTGCTCTAGCTAGAACATTGTGTACTATATTGAATAGATATGGGAAGAGTGGGCAGCCTTGTGTTGTTCCTGATTTTAGTGGAATCACTTTGAGTTTCTTTCCATTTAATTTGATGTTGGCTGTCAGCTTGCTGTAAATTACCTTTATTATGTTAACATATGTTCCTTATATTCTTGATCTCTCCAAGACCCTTATCATGAAGGGGTGTTGGATTTTGCCAAAAGTTTTTACAACATCCAATGAGATGATCATGTGTTTTTTCTTTCAGTTTGTTTATATGGTGGGTTACATTGACAGATTTTTGTATGTTGAACCATCCTTGCATCTCTGGAATGAAGCCTACTTGGTCATGGTGGATAGTTTTTTGATGTGTTCTTGGATTTGGTTTGCCAATATTTTTTTTTTAATAGACGAAGTATTCTTTATGTTTTGTATAGTTAGCTTTTTGCCTTTTTTTTTCATTTTTCTTTATGCTGACTCCCCATGGGAGACCTTGATTTGGGGGTTTGACAATATTTTATTGAGTATTTTTGCATCAATATTCATGAGAGAGATTGGTCTGTAATTTTCTTTCTTTCTTGCATCTTTGTGTGGTTTTGGTATTGGGGTAAATGTGGCCTCATAAAGAGTTTGGTAATGTTTCTTCTGTTTCCATTGTGTAGAACAATTTGAAGAGTATTGGTATTAGCTCTTCTTTGAAAATCTGGTAGAATTCTGTGCTGAAACTATCTGGTCTTGGGCTTTTTTGGTTTGGAGACTTTTAATGACTGTTTCTATTTCCTTAGGGGTTATTGGTCTATTTAAATTGTTTTTCTGGTCTTGATTTAACTTTGGTATGTGGTACCTATCCAGAAAATTGTACACTTCTTTTAGATTTTCCAATTTTGTGGAATACAGGTTTTTAAAGTATGACCTGATGATTCTCTGGCTTTTTTGTTGTCTGTTGTTATGTCTCCCTTTTCATTTCTGATTTTGTTAATTTGGATGCTCTCTCTCTGTCTTTTGGTTAGTTTGGATAAGGGCTAGGGGTCTGAAGGGATTCACAGGAGGGAGGAAAGCAGTGTTCCAACAGGATCTGCTTATTTAGTCTCCTTAGAATTGGGTAGAGGGTGAAGAGAGGTCACCCAAGAAAGTCAGTGAAAGAGCTGGTGATGAGACTGGAAATTGGATCTGGAAGAAGAGAAGGAGTGGGGAAGATCTACAATTAGTCTACCTGTTTCCCTGGTGGGAGTGACCTGTGTGTTACTAAGGTATGTCTGCTGGAGTTGGGGGCTGGGATAAAATAAGAGTTGGGGGAGGGAGGATAGGAGAGAACAGTCTGTGGGATTTATTTGAGATTTGGGCACAGGAGGAAGGAAAGCTGTAGCAGTTGTTCAGTCACAGAGCTAGTGATGAGACTGGGGATTGGATTTGAGCTAGAGAAGGCAGTGGCAAAGTCTTCAGTTAACTTATCTATTTTTCCTGGGATGCTTAGCTTATGTGCTCCCAGAGAATGACTGCTGATGTTGGGGGCTGAGATAATGGGATGAGTCTGGGGAAGGAAGGTTGGAGGAGACCATCTTTCTGGTCCATGGGGAATGGGGTCAGAAAGGAAGGGAAACTTCAGCAGGTGTTCTATTGTAGAGCTGGGAATGAGACTGGGGGATTGGATCTGGAGGAGAAGAAGGAAAGATGAAGATACGCAGTCAGCCTACCTGCTTCCCTGGCAAAAGTGTCTTTCTCATTCTTTTAAAAATTTTTTCTAGGTTTTATATATCCAGTGCCTGTGGTGTGATGCCTTGCACAGCCTTGGTGCAGTGGGAAGGGGCTTGGACTTGCCTAGGCTCAGTGTGCCAGGCTCTGCTGACTCCCCATGGGAGACCTTGATTTGGGGGATGTGGGAATGTTGTGTGGCTTGGGAGGGAGGGCTGGAGGGTGGGAGGAGGGAGGAGATGGGATCTGTGGGTGGTACATAGAGTGAGTAAAAAATTTCTTAATAAAGAAAAATGAAAAAAATTATTTCTTTTATTCTTTTAGATTATAATGCAGTTTCATCATTATAATCATATCTCATTCCATTGCTACTCTCAAACTCTCCCATATACCCCTCCTTGCTCTTTTCCAAATTCTTATCCTCTTTGTCATTAATTATAGTTATGTATATAGGTTTTACATATATAGAATATATGTTATATATTTTTAAATTGTATATACAACATACACATATTCATAAATACACAACATGCTCAGCTTGTATTACTTGTGTGTGTGCTTTCAGGGATGACCATTTGGTATTGGATAACCAATTGGTGTGCTTCTCCTTGTGGAAGACTATTTTTTCCCACACTCAACATTCCTTAGCTGCTGTTCTGCATTATTACTGTGCTATCAGTCAATCTTTTGAACAGTCTTTGGATTCGGACAGGTTAATATTCTCAAAGGAGAGCTTAGAGTTTTTAACTATTCCCAATGCTTTGGGATGTATGTAAAGTCTGGAAAAGTGATAAGTGGATAAGAAGGAAATTTGTTTCCTTCATTGTTTTCTTCAGTTACTACAACTAGGCTATAATCCTGTATACTATTGGCTTAAACCTTTCAGAAATATTAATTCCATAACAAGAACCCATGGAAAGAGTGAGCTCTGAGTATTGTCCACTGAAAGTCCAAATCTTCTTCCCTTGTTTCCTGGCCTTCCCCTCATTTGTGTACTAATATCATGTTCTGGCTGGCAAAGCAGAACACAGTACAAGAGCACATTGTGCAGTAAGTGAAGAAAAGCCACATCCTCCAAACATCCTCCTTAGAAAAGTTCTGTTTTGGGATTTGTCTTTCATTCTCTTGATTGCATCTTTTGCTGCAGAAGGTTTTAAATTCTAGTGATTTCTCATCATTTTTCCTTTTATATCTCATAACTTTTATGTATCAGAGAAGCCACAGTCTGATCAAGCATCGAAGTTCTTTATCTTGTTTTTCATCTCTTGGTTTTATAGTCTCAATCATCTAAATTGAAAACTTGGGTCCATTTTATGACAATTTTCACATATTATGTGAGATAATGGTTTGAATTCTTTATTTTGCATTTTAGATTTTCATTTTATTCAGTACCATCAGTTAAAATCTGTCTTTGTCTAAAAAATGGCTTTGACATCTTGCCAAACATCAGTGGGGAACATGTGTGGGTATTTACTTCTGGGTTCTCCAATGTATTACATGTTTGTCTATTTTTCAATAACATTCTTTTAGATGTAGCTCATTATTTAACTATACATAAACATAAAACTTGTACATATTAATGGGGTATTATCTGATATTTTGATACATATTTAAATCAGAAAAAGTTGATATCAGGTTTTATATATGTATGTGCTATACAAATAATAAATTTTCTTCAAAAGTCAATTACATTTTTATAGTAAAAGCATTCAAACTACTTTATTGGAAGTTTTAAAACTAAATTTAATACTATATTTACCCTTCTATCCAAGAGCACATTAGACTTCCTTTCCTATAGTAACTATTACTTGGTGTGCATTATCAGCTTTTCACTATCTCTCCCTCACTCATACATTCCCAGCTGCTGTAATGGCCTTTATACTCTTGTGGTGGTTTGAATAGATACTTAGGTATGGCCCACATAGACTCATGTGTTTGAATGCTTGGCCTATAGGAAGTGGCATTATTAGGAGGTGTGGCCTTGTTGAGGGAAGTGTTTCACTGTGGGGACAGGCTTTGAGGTATCATATGCTCAAGCTATGCCCAGTGGGGGGAATAAAATTCAGTTTCTTTTGCCTGCAGATAAGGATCAAGATGTATAACTTTCAGAAACCTCTCCAGCCAGCACCATGTCTGCCTGCTTTCTTACTTGATTCCTGCCATGACGATAATACACTAAATCTCTGAAACTGTAAGCCAGCCCCAATTAAATGTTTTCCTTTATAAGAGTTGCCATGGTCATGGTGTGTCTTCACAACAACAGAAACCCTGACCAAGACAACCCTTAATTTCTCTCAAAGCAACATTTTTACAAATGTTACAAATTTGTCTATAAGTGTTGTGATAGAATACTTTTATTTTTTATCTTGCCAGTGTAGTTCTAATAATATAATTATTCCCAGATTCATTTATGTGGTAAGAAATGATAAAAAAAAGTCATTTAGGGATAAATAGATTTCCACTGTGTATATGTTCAACATTTTCTTTACTTATCGCTCAGCTAATGGATAGCTAGATATTTTTGTCTGATATCAGAACAGTGACACCTTCCTGTGTCTGTTTCTCATTTGCTTAGAATACCTTTGCCCATCCTTTCACTCTAAGGTAGTGTCTTAGAGTTTCTATTGCTGTGAGGAGACACCATGACCACAGCAGCTCTCATAAAGGAAATCATTTAATTAAGGTGGTGGCGTACAGTTCAGAGGTTCAGTTCATTATCATCGTAGTGGGGAGCATGGTAGTGTGCAGGCAGACATGATGCTGGCTACAACTTGATTAGAAGAAAACAGGAAGTGGCTGTGACACTAAGTGGTATCTTGAGCATAGGAGAACTCAAAGCCCACCCCAACAGTGAAGCACTTCCTCCAACAAGGCCATATCTACTCCAACAAAGCCACACCTCTTAATAGTGCCACTCCCTTTGGGAACCATCTTCTTTCAAACCACCATATTCCACAACCTGGCCCTCAAAGGCTTGTAGCCATATCCTAATGCAAAAATACATTCAGTCCAACTTCAAAAGTCCCCATAGTCTATAATAGTCTCAACCATATTTCAAAGTCCAAAGCCTCTTCTGAGACTCATAACTATAATCCCCTGTAAAATTAAAATAAAAAAGCAGATCACATAGTACAATAATGGCCCAGGATATACATTACTGTTCAAAACAGAGGGAAGGGAGAATAGTGAGGAAATACTGGACCAAAGCAAGACAAAAACTAGCTGGGCAAATTACAAAGGATACATCTTCATGTCTGATGTCAAAACACTCTTCAGACCTCCAACTCCATTCAGCTTTGTTGATTGCAACACACTTCTTTCTCTTGGGCTGTTCCATTCCCTGTTAGTAGCTCTCCTTGGCAGGTATCCCACGACTCTGGCATCTCTAACATATTGGAGTCTCCAAGGCAATCCAGACTTCAACTTCATAGCTTCATGAAATGGCCTCTTTAGGCCTCCCCATTCAAGGACATCCCTGACACACACTTGGCCTTGGCAACTTTCCTTAGTCTCAGGGGCAAATTTCATAGCCCCTTTCTTCTATACTTAATTCCAGAACCAAATGGTCAAAGCTGTCAAGTTCTACTGCTTGCTGGGCCTGAAACATGATCCCCATGTTCAATTACATCTTCATCAGCTTTCTGTCCTTCACTGTCTAAACTTGGCTATCCTTGAACTTGCTCTCTAGACCAGGGTGGCATCAAACTCAGAGATCTGCCAGCCTCTCCCTTCCCAGTGCTGGGATAAAAGATGTGCCCTACCACATCCAGTTCTAAGCTTTTCTTTAGTTTCTTTTCACAAATTGGAAATTTAGCAGGGTGGGATCCTGCCCTGAGGTCACCACTCCCTTTATTCCATTCCTTAATCCATTTATCTCCTTGAACACAGAATTTAGCTCTATTACACTTCTTGGTACTCTTTTTCTCCTCAAATTTTACATTTTGTAATTTACTCTCTTCAGCTTGCTTCTTTTTGTTATAAATCTTCATTAGAGTTATCGCCATTAACCACATAACAGAGTCTATTCTAGGCTGTTTTGAGATTTCCTCTGCCAACAGAATTAATCCAAAACTCTTCACTTTAGCCTCAGGCAGACACTTCAGACAAGGGCAGAAGGCAGCCACTTTTTTCACCAAAATATTACAAGAATGATCTCTAGGCAACATCCTAAAATTCTTCTCCTCTGAAACCTCTTGAGTGAGCCTCTACAGTTCAAATAACTCTCAGCACCACTAACTTCAATGCTCCAACTAGTATAGCCAATTAAACAGTACTTAAAGCATTTTACTGCTTTCCTAACTCAAACTCCCAAAGTCCAAATTCCTCCAAACAAAAACATGGTTTGCCCTTTCACAGAAGTACCCCAGTCCCTGGTACCAGCTTTAGTTTTAGTTGAGGTTTCTATTGCTGTGAAGAGATACCATGACCATGGCAACTCTTATAAAGGAAAACATTTAATTGGGGTGGCTCACTTAGAGCTCAGAGGTTCAGTTCATTATCAATCATGGCAGGAAGCATGGAGACATGTAGGCACACATAGTGCTGGTAAAGTAGCTGAGAGTTCTACATCTTGCAGGCAATAGGAAATGGTTTGAAAATCACACTGAGGGAGGTTTGAACAAAAGAGACCTAAAAGCCCACCTCCACAATGACATACTTCCTCCAATAAGGCTACACCTACTTTAACAAGGCCACACCTCTTCATAGTGTCATTCTCTATGATCTTATGGGGGCCAATTACATTCAAACTACCACAGGTAGTATTTATCTTTTATGGTAAAGAGTGTTTAATGGAACTAATCCTGTTCCCTGACACAACCCTTCATTCTGTTCTTCAGTGGCAGGGCCCTAATAACCCTCCTGGTAGACCAGAAGATCCAAAAACAAACAAACAAAAAAAAAAAGTAGAAAAGTTGGGATCAGAACATCTTGCATTAGCTATGTCTTATGCCAAGAAAGCTTATTAAGTATATGATCTTATATACAGTTTTCATGGAGGAAATGGAACAGGATCAATAGAAAACTGTCATACTATGAAACAAAATTATCAGCAAGCTAATCAAACAATGCTGCACAAAAGGAATGCAGGGTATCTCAAATGTGCCACAGACCAAGCACATAGAGGTGTAGTTGTAACTTTGTAGCTAAAAAGAAACAAACTATCCAAGTAAAGAGAAAAGCCGAAGAGGTCAGAGCTAAGAGCCTTAACTGCTTTCAGTTCGCTAGTCACTCCCTGAAGCAACGACTCCCAGCTCAAAAGGGGGTTTGTCCTTTTATAGAATTCTGTTCTGCCTTCTCATTGGTTGTAAGCCCAACTGCCTAACTGCCGCATCACTACTTGTTCGCCAGACTCTGGCTATGGCTTGTTAATAGCTCTGACCCCTAGGCAACTTTATTTATTAAAATATAACATTTTAATACAAAAGAAAATATCACCACATAGAGGCCTTGGGATTGATAACCATAGTCCCTTTGGGTGGGAAAAGTTGAGTTCTTCAAATGAAGTTGAAGCATCCCTAAGGTCCATTCTATTTGAAAAGCTTTCCATTTAGCCTTCTATATCATTCATTGGGTTACTTTTAATTTTTTGACTGGAATTTCATAAACATCTTTTATTTGGCTGTCATTCTGGATTTATAGTTTTGGAGAAGGCAAATCATCTTGGATTTTCATGCTACTACATTTTGTACTGGGAGTTGCAACACTAGGAATTCAATCTTTGGGTTTTGAGGTTTTTTTTTTTTTAGTTTTTAAAAGTCTTCTTTGACAACAGGACCCTATTTCTGAGGCCAACATCCATACAGCTCATTTAATGTAGAGAGGTTGAGCTGGTGCCCTCACGGAACCTTCACCTCTAAATTCTAGTCTCCTTGGCATGAGACAATACTCCGCAGAGTATTGAAAGAGAAATCTGGACTCCAATTTAGCCACAAAACCCACAACCTCCAATCTGATCTGCCTGAAAAGGTGCTGGAGCACAGAACTTGTGGGAGTGGCCAACTAATATCTAGTTTAACAAGAGCCCCACACCACAAGAGGTGTGTCCTACACTGCCTAGATGGCCAGGAACAAGAGACTGGATTTCCTAGAGACCTAGGTTAGAACGAAACACTACTGTACTCTGCCCTCACATTAGCCTATCCAATTTGGTGCACTTCACCAAAGAGCTGTGGTTTCAGGACTCTGGCTTTAGGTAAGAGTCCAAGTATGTAGTGAGAGAAAACCAAGGTTGTTGAGAGAGACTGAGGATGGACTGTGATTGGGATCATACATCTCCGACATCACACAAAACTTGTTTGAGTTCACACAGGCTCAGGCTGTAGCGAATTGAGGTCGGGGTGCTTCAAGATTTTATTTATTTTCCTTGCTGTTTCTTTCATTGCTTTGGAAACAACTTCTTAAAAGAGACTGTACAATGTTAATTACCAAATAGCAATTGGATTCTTGATATTTCCAAGACTTCATAGGCTAAGATTTTATTTACCTCACTCTGTAGCTTCAATTTACAGTAGGCACATAAGATTCTACTCAGTCATGACCTCATAAGTGTTACAAGTATTTTCAAACAGAAATATTCCATTCCTCATTTTTAGGACTCAGACAGTGAACTGATAGGAGCAACCTTGGCATTTTTGGTCACTCTTCTTAGGTGTGCCTCTTTGGTCTGAAAAAAGGTTAGTGTGTATAGTCTGTTTTCTTGTTGACCTATGGGCTAAGAACACTGACTTCTTAACACCATCTAAAGGTCACCTCCCTGGAGCTTGAAGAGTCTATGCTCTCCATCCATCAATTTCCTAAATGGCTTTATTATCTCCCACTCTTCAGCCAAATCAATTTTGGTTATAATTAGTCAAAAGAAACACATGTACAAATAAGAGAGATGGTACCAGATAAAATTCTTCAGGGGAATGAACATTATATTTATTTCAAAAAGTGATTAAAACTTCAGTGTCTTTCTTCCAGGATGATGAATGTGGTTCCAGTTGCCTGTGAGTTGCTAAGTGCTATGGATCAACCAGAAGTGGTGAGTCTCATTAGCATCACCTCAATCATCAGCATCAGCACCATTATCCACATTTAGAAGCTTCAGGTAGAAGCCATGATAAAGGCTACCATGTTAATATTCATCAGAAAATGAAAAATTGGGGTGTCCAACAGCACTAAAATATGAAAGAGAAATGCCCAATGTGGGCTCAATGAATCTGGTTCAAACAAAATATGTAGTTATTGTTACTATAATTTATTATTATTTCTTGTGGGCTCTGGCACTAGAATGAATTTGAATTGCTTTATTTCCTGGTTGCAAAATCTGCCTTTCTTACTTTTATGAATGTAGCTTCATAAAAACATTTTAAAATACCATAAATAAATTATTTAGATTATAGTCCCTGGCCTAGAACAGAAAACAAAGAAAGAAGTTTTCACATATCTGACTTAACTACATCTGTCAATCAAACACAGCAGAGAAAACCCCAGAATCTTCTTCAATTTAAGTCACCTAAGGAAAATAGGTGCTAATTATGCATCTTTAGTACAAGAACAAGTCTAGATAATTATCAACACAAAAAAATTAAGAGTGCCTGACTTATGAGTTCTAATTTCAATTCTGCTAAATATGCACTAGTTATTTTTATCATTGTGAATCTCACACAGTGTATTATGTTTAAATTGGTGACATGATGCCTTTAAAAACTCTTCCATGTCCATGGAACTTTCCATATGTGTTTGTAGATCTCCTAATATTAATATCAATACAATATATAAAGTAATAATATTTACTAGCCATTTGGTGCTTTCTCTCTCTATGTATTATTCCCATGCATTATCCACCATTTGCTCTGTGCTAACAAAATTTAGTAATAAATCTACCAAATTTTGAGCCCAAACAATTGTGGATTTTTCCAATGCACTTTCAAGCACTATAACACTTATTTCCTTTATGAGTAATATTTCTCACCCCAAGCAAAAGGATAATGGAGTTTCCCCTTCAACAAGCAGTAAATTTAGACAAAAACCTATAGGCAGCTATTGACTGCAAAGAGAGGGAGAATTATTATATTCTGGTGATGAGTCCCTTGTTTGGTTAGCCAATACAAAGGGGTCAGCCCTAGAATCATATACACATAAGCAACACTAACAGACATCAGAATACATACACACACACACACACACACACACACACACACACACACATATGAAGGAAGAAGGGGGATGGGAGTGATTGGAGGGAAGGGACATGAGAGAGGCTAGAGGGAGGAGAGGGAAGGGGAGGAATGGTGTATATTTTAATTTTATTTGTAAAATTTTATATTTTTATTAAAGTAATTTTAAGACAATGCTTATGGATGCCTTACTTGCTCCCGTTTGTAACATACAGTTAGGATCATATTCTAAAGTGGAGAAGGAAAGAAGAAAAACTTTTTAAAGATTGTAAACTCTCTTTAGTGATTGTAGTTATGCTTAAATAGTCTTTCCTTACTTTTGAATCCCTCAGCAAAACTTTTAGCCTCTTCATGGAAACGTTTTTGTCTCTGAAATTCACCTAAAGGTCCATTGTGGGTTTCTGAACAAATTTGCACCAAAGGAAGGGAGGGGCTTAAAATTAGGAAATTGTTACAACGTGTTTGTCAAATAACCTTACAGCACTTATTGAAGTTACTTACAAGTTCACCGGAAAATATCTGAAATTTCTGTTCAGGCCATCTATGACTTCCATATCCTCTGGAGGCAACTGGAATTCAAGTACCTATCACACAAGGAGAAAAGATTTTCACAAATCTACTCTGTGAACTTGCCAATCTTGAAAACGCAAGTTAATTATATTGGTTCAGATGCAATATTTAAAATAGTTGATAAATTTACAAAAATAATGAAAGACTTCAAAAAATACACAGGTCATCAGGGACTATCTGGTGGAATAAAAAAGAAAACTTTTTTTCTTTTCGTGCATGATTTTGATTAATACATCAAGAATTTCACACAATATATTTTGAGCATATTCATTCCTTGGCTTCTCTCCTTACCATTTTCTCTGTTCTCTCATTCCTTCTCCTCCATCTGTGAGATTACTTTTTCATTTTCATCTTTCTCCATGGAGTCTGTTTTGTACTGCCCACTTACTTTTGGTATTGAGATAGTCCTAGTATGTGGTTGGCTATAAGTGGTTGCATCATTAAAGGAAAGTGACTCTCTCAGTAGCTATCAGATATACCAATGGCTCCTCAGCTAGTGGTGTTATTACATGTACACCTTACCCCTTCTTGCTAGAATTTTGTCTAGCTGGAGCTTGTAAATATCTTGTGCATGTTGTTACAATCACTATGAGTTCAATGCACCTCTGCCTTATTGTGTTTGGAAAATACTATTTCCTTCATGTTATCAGCCACCCCTAGCTAGATCTTACTATCTTTCTGCACTCTCTTCTGCAAAGATCCATGAGCTTTGGGATGAGATATATTCAAACTGCACTACCTGAGGATACTCAAACATGGCTGGAGAAGAAACAAAGATGGCATCACTCAATGACTACATTACCATGTACTTAAAAGTTCTGAATAATCAAGAAAATAGTTTTAAACATAGAAGTTAAGCTATCGATTTTCCTGGATATAGATATATTTGAACAATATCTCTGTAAATAAAATTTAAGCCAGGAGTTGTCCAAATACAAATGATATCTTAGGATAAAAAAACTGGCTTGAAAAACACCTCATTTTTTTAACCTCAAAATGACTTCCATGAAGAAAACAGAATGATTTCATGTAGAAAATAGAAAGATCATCAATCAATTAAAATAACAAAGCATAAACTGACATTCATTCAAAATGAATAAGCACATAAGCACTAAATTATATGAAAATTTAGGGGAATGTAAAAGATAACCAAAATAATTTACAGAATAAAAATTGCTAAATAGAGATGCTCCATTTCAGGAAGTAAAGATGCCATTTGTATGTCTTACTTAGTGATAGAAACTAATTCTCTGTGTTTTCTATCAGACAATGTTTTCTCTATTATTTGAGAGGGGTGAGGGAGGAAAAAGAATACCAAAATATATTGCATGAAAATTTTAATAAAAAATAACTAATTAAAAAATAAGACGGCGCCGGGCGGTGGTGGCGCACGCCTTTAATCCCAGTACTCGGGAGGCAGAGGCAGGCGGATCTCTGTGATTTCGAGGCCAGCCTGGGCTACCAAGTGAGTTCCAGGAAAGGTGCAAAGCTACACAGAGAAACCCTGTCTCGAAAAACCAAAAATAAAAATAAAAATAAAAATAAAAATAAAAAAATAAAAATAAGATGGCGTTTAATCCCAGAAATCAGGAGACAGAGGCAGGTGGATTTCTATGAGTTTGAGGTCAGCCTGGTCTACAGAGTAAGTTCTAGGAAAGCTAGGGCTGTTACACAGAGAAACCCCATCTCAAAAAACCAAAAAATAAATAATAATAAAAAAGAAGGAATTTACTATTAAAAGTACAGAAAGTTTCAAATTTAGACTAAAGTACAAAGATCAATGCAATGAATGCCTGGCACCTAGATCTGTAACTTGTGAGAGTATTCTAGCATTTATTGATATTTCTGGAAATGACCACATTTGTAAGCATCCAGTTTTGTGTTCTGTTAGCAGTTCTTGAAAATCACACTTGAAATCTCACATGCACAGGAAATGCTACAGACAATGATTTGGCAAAAAATTTACAGAGGTTTTCAAAGAAACTTATGGATGAGGAAGAATACCCAGGTGTAACACAAATCATAAAAGGTCTTATTAGTAGAAAACCCAGAGTCAGATATTGGGGTAAAAAGCTGAAAGATCAAAGAGGCAGAGAGCAAGCCACTACTTATTACCTATAGGAAATCCTCCACCAAAAGAGAGTGAGTTCCTGTTTCCTCATGTTTTATATACCTTTCTGTGTCCTGCCACATTACTTCCTGGGATTAAAGGCATGTGTCCTTCCCAAGCAAAGACATGAGATCTCAAGTTCTGGGATTAAAGGTTTGTGCCACCACTGCCTGGCTCTGTTTCCAGTGTGGTCTTGAACTCACAGAGATCCAGAGTGATCTCTGTCTCCTAAGTGATAGGATTAAGGATGTGTTCCATCTGGCCTCTATGTCTAATCTAGTGGCTGGCTCTGTCCTCTGATCCCCAGATAAGTTTATTAGGGTACACAATATATTGGAGTACATAATATAATCACCACATTTCCCCTTTATAGTCTAAAATAACAAAAGAAGGATATAATTAATATAAGAAAAACTATATATAATAAGTACAATTAGTGTATACAATACAGTTAAGAATTATATTGACAATATTCACTCCATTAACATTTGACAAAGTCAAACAAAAACTCCATTATTTATCCTGTCTTGGTGAGTCCAAAATGTTGTACCTAATTCATGTTCTACCCTAACCTGTATTACCAACCAAAAGCTATATTTTGATGTCTTTCAAATTTACAAACTTTACACCTCTTTAGTGAGCTTCTTTTCTGAATTTGTTAACAAGGAAAACTACAACTATAACTATCTAATCTTCAACTCCCTCAGAGACCTGAGTAGGAAATAATATTACCTGAGTAAGCAGGAAGTACAAACAAGCAACTTCTAAAAAATGTGAGAAATGACAGAAACAGCTGGCTGCCTGGACAGTCTCCCAAGGTTCCTTTGCAATGTTGAGGCATCCATCTTCAGCCTATAGGCCTAGCGTATCTGACAGACTCATCTGTGAAGCAGGATTTTCTAAAGGGCCTTCCCACCTTGTCTTGGCAAGGTTCGGCATTCCTTTCTTTTGTGTCCTGCTTGTTCATTTTGGACAGCACACTTTCAGCAGTCAAGGTAAGGGTACTTTTTTGCTCAGTGGCTAACTTTTGCCACAATGAAAGTAAACTCCATAAGGAGTTTCTTCAATGCCCATCATTTTCTCTGAAGTAGATTGGTGCAGCCAGAAGCAGACATGTCTCATTGTCATAAAGAAAAGAAAAAAAATCTATGTTATTAACACATCTTAAATGCCATATTCTGTGGATCTCTGAAGTGTTTGAAGATGACCTGTCTATCTAAAATATATTTCTGTTTGATCTTGAAAACATACCTAATATGACTATAAGTTCTTTTGTAACAACTAACTACTAACATGCATTTCTTTATTATCCTAATAGTTGGTAATAACTTTCAAGGACTAGAAAACTGTACTACATTGTTAATGAACTGTATATGTACAATAACTTGAATAAGATTAGAACTATATGTACAGTATTTTCTAACAAAATCAATCTCAAATTTGTATCAATATATGTAACAATTTGTATACAATGTACAAAAATCCAATCAATGTAAAGTGTTTAAAATTAGTAGTTACCTTTAAGAAATAGATTCAATAATCCACCTTTTTTCTTATCATATTCATATTCCCTCTTTTTTCTTTTCAAAGTAGATTGAATAATCTACCCTTTATTCTATCATTTCTATATTTTTCAGAGTAGATTCAATAATCTACCTCTGATCTATATCCTCTTTTTTCTTTTTTTCTTTTCTTTTCTTTTCTTTTCTTTTCTTTTCTTTTCTTTTCTT
>CABHPH010124703.1:41310-59079 GCA_902168325.1 Peromyscus nudipes
TTTTCTTTTCTTTTCTTTTCTTTTCTTTTCTTTTCTTTTCTTTTCTTTTCAAACAGGAACCCTGAAACTAATTTCCTTTGTTTAGCTTTTTTCCTGATCATTAACAATTATCAACTTGTTACCAAGCATCCTAAACAATGATAGTTATCCATAACTCATTGAATGACTGAAAACCACCCACCCCACCTCTTTGGAATATGGATGTCATGTTCTTAAATTACTTCCTGCTGTTTGGGGACAAAAGCATCTTTAGGGGTTTCTGGAAAGAAAAATTTTGGGTTAATTGTCAAGTCCTGGGAGAGGTAGCTGTATCATTTGTTGTCCAGTCTCTGCATAATGTGAAAGTACAGAGCTTGTCTCAAGTCCTTGCTTGAGTAGTCTGTGAGAAGGGATCATCTCAGCTAGCCATCTAGAAATTGTCCTGAGCAGTTTGTAGTCCAAAGCCGATCTTTGGGTGGTATTTGTCATCTTAGTGGTATAGTCATCATCCTGATGGAATCCTCATTGTGGGATCCCATCATCGTTTTGGAGACTTATCACATTAGGTCAGGTTATTCTTTTTCTTGGTAATTTTTCTAGGTAGTTCTTCCTTCTTCTTTGGATGCTTATTTGTCCAAAGGTCTTTAAATTCCTCAAGATTATTGTTTTTATTTGCCTGAAAGACAAAAACAAAACCCTTGCCCAACTCAGTCTTTGGGGAGTTTTCAAATCTAATCTTTATCAATTTTGATTTATGATTTTTCCTAAATGTTTTGTTTCCTCTTCTATTTTTTGTTCTATCATCCAGAGCAGTATGATTTCTTATACTAAACATTAGGTTATTTAGTTGCTCTAGGAAGCGGTTTCTTCCCTGATGGTAGGAAAGGACTGAACTGAATTTGTCATGGGGGCCTGTGAGAGGCTCCTCAGGGAGTTTCCCAATGGCAAACGCAAAGGATTACCTTGTCTGTCACTTGTTGATCTACATTTATTAGTCCAATGCTTGCCTTTACCACACCTTCTGTGTAATCCATAAGGGAGGGGTGTTCTGTTGGGATTATTCTTTGAAAAAACATTGTTTCTAGGAACATCATGTTTACAGTCCCTTTTTAGGTGACCTTGTTTACCACAATTGAGACACCTGACATTACTATGTTCTTTAAACCTCTGGAACTCACCTTTACTGTCCAAGTATCATCATGGTCATGAGAGTCAAGATTAAATGTATCTCAAATCCATTCTTCCAAGGGTGCTGATCTTGCCATAAAGGTCCTAATTACCATTTTGCATTGTACATTAGCATTTTCAAAAGCCAGAGATTCTGATAGGTTTGCCTTTATATGTTACTTGGTCTTTCTCCTTTGCAGCTCTTAATATTTTTTCTTTGATCTATATGTTTAATGTTTTGATTATTATGTGGCGAGATGACTTTCTTTTTGGATTCAGCCTATTTGGTGTTCTGTAAGCTTCTTGTATCTTCATAGGTATTTCTTTCTTTAGGTTAGGAAAGTTTTCTTCTATGATTTTGTTGAATATATTTTCTGTACCTTTGAGTTGGTATTCTTCTCCTTCTTCTATCTCTATTATTCTTAGGTTTGGTCTTTTCATGGTGTCCCAGATTTTTTGGACGTTTTGTGTTACTACTTTTTTGTCTTTAGTGTTTTCTTTGACTGACGAATCTATTTTCTCTATTGTGTCTTCAGTGTCAGAGATTCTCTGTTCCATCTCTTGTATTCGGTTGGTTATACTTGTTTCTGTAGTTCCTGTTCGTTTAGTCAGGATTTCTATTTCCAGCATTCCCTCAGCTTGTGTTTTCTTTGTTGTCTCAATTTCTTTTTTCAGATCTTGGAATGTTTCTTTCATCTGTTTAATTATTTTTTCTTGGCTTTCTTTGCTTTCTTCCAATTTTTTTGTTTGTTTTTTCTTCCATTTCTTTAAGGGAATTTTTTATTTCCTCTTTAATAGAGTTTTTCATTTCCTCTTTAAGGGAATTTTTTATTTCCTCTTTAATGGAGTTTTTCATTTCCTCTTTAAGGGAATTTTTTATTTTCTCTTTAATGGAGTTTTTCATTTCCTCTTTAAGGGAATTTTTTAATTCTAGGATAGTAACAGATACAGTGAGAACTCGTTAGAGTCTAGATATAGTTTTATAGATTAAAAGGAATGATTTTTACTGATGACTGAGCAAAGAGTGTGAGCTAGAGATGCCAAGGATGACTTCATGCTTTTGAACTCATTAACCTAAAAAATGGAGTTTACTGAGTTTGCTGGGAAACCAGTTTTATTTGAGAAGTAAGTACAAAAATCATCACCGTAATTTTCCTGAAAGCTTGTTTCAGCTACTCACTTTATTTGTATTAAAAAATTGTAATTTGGAAAAAAAAGCCAGAGATTCAATTATTATCTGTCTAGCTTCTGAATTTGGTATCACTCTATTTACTGATGAAGACAGCTTTTATAAGAAATCAGTGAAGGTTTTTTTTGGATTCTGCATAACTTTTGTAAATGACTCAATTGTCTTTCCTACTTCGCAATTCTTTCCCAAGCATTCAAGGCTGCCATTTGGCATAAAATTAGGGTGTGCTCATCATATAAAGATTGTCTTTATATATCAGTATAATCACCTTCTTCAAGAAGTTGATCTTGGGAAATTTCCATACCTCCAGCTCTACATCATTGTTCAGTGGTCTTAGCCTCATCTTTCCACCAGGTCCTCCATTGTAACTGTGAACCAGCTTCTAGGACAGCTGTAATCAAATCTTTCCAGTCTTAAAGGATAATTCTATCACAAATTGACCATGAGTTTAACATCTGCTTTACATACAGAGAATATGTACCATATAAGACTATAGCTTCCTTGAATCCCTTCAAATCTAACATTTGCACAGGAGTCTAATCAGCTCATATACAACCTTGAGAATTTGGCAGTTTCTATAAGGTTACCGGATAGATTAAGGTTAGCTGTTTGAAAACCTTAGGCTGTTTCTCTGTAATCATATAATGCAATGCTGAGATTGGTTCACCTTTAAATTCTTCTGTCTGGGTCTCAATTTCTCTATGATCTGTTTTAACAAGTTTTTTTAAAAACTTTTATCTTGGCACTCATAGTAACCAAACTTTTTAATGATAAAACAAAAATGATCAAACAAATAATATTCATAATTGAAATTATGTAAACCCCATCAACATTAATTATCATTTCTTTTAATTGTTCCATTTTCAGACCACCTAATGTGTTATCAAACATAGACCAAATTCCCTCTATTGTAAAAGTGTTTCCCATCTTTCAATGTGGGAAAAAAATTCTCTTTTAACTAATTCCTTTTAAGAAATCTTACTTGACTCATGAAATTTGTCAATAATGAAGATTTAAATGTGAGACTGACTGCTTCTGTGTAGAGCAGGAATTGGCACCCAAACCTATAATCACTCTAGATGCCTAAATGTAAGCGTAAGAACACAAACAGCCCAGGAAATATGTTACCACCAGAGCCCAGACATTCCACCATAGCAAGCCCTGAATATTCCAACACAGTCAAAGCATATGAAAATGACCTTAAAACCAACTTTATGATGATAGAGATTCTTAAAGAAGAAATAAATAAATTTTTAAAGAAATCAAGGAAAATACTTGAAAAAATGGGAAGAAATCAATGAATCTCTTAAAGAATGTCTAGAAAACCCAGTAAAAACAGTGGACAGAAATGAATTTTCAAGTCTGTTCAAAAACTGAAAATGGAAATAGAAGCAATAAAGAAAACAAACTGAAGGAATTCTGGAAATGGAAAATCTAGGTAAGTATTGGTGGAATTATTAAGGCAGCTCCACATAGTTAAAAGGGAGGTTTATTTTGTGGGGTAACTTACAAGTAAAGGGATAGGTTACAGGGTCCAGGAGAGGTGAAGTACAGTCCAGCGGGGTTCTCTGGAGAACTCTGCTCGGTCTACATTCAGCATCCAGGATCCAGGAATCAAGAGAGCCAGCACATCCAGATCTCTGTCTTAAGGGCTCCTGTCTTGGACCTGCCTCTTAGGTGTGACAGTTACCTGAAGCCTCAATGGGGGTAGTCCTTCCAGGTCAAAGCTGGAACAGCTACCCACTTCAGGTAAGTGAACAGGAACTACAGATGCAAGCATCACCAGCAGAATACAAGAGCTGGAAGAGAGAACCTCAGACATTGACACGATAGAAGAAATAGAAACACTGGTCAAAGAAAACGTTAAATCTAAAAAATTACTGACATAAAACATCCTTGAACTTGTTCTCTAGACCATGGTGGCATCAAACTCAGAGATCTGCCAGCCTCCCCTTTCCCAGTGCTAGGATTAAAGATGTGCCTCACCACACCCAGCTCTAAGCTTTTCTTTAGTTTCTTTTCACAAATTGGAAATTTAGCAGGGTGGGATCCTGCCCTGAGGTCACCACTCCCTTTATTCCATTTGTTATTCTGTTTATCTCTGAACACAGAATTTAGTGCTACTCCATTTTTGGTACTCTTTTTCTCCTCAAAATTTACATTTTGTAATTTATCCTGCACAGCTTGCTCCTTTTTGTTATAAATCTTCATTAGAGTTACCACCATTAACCACATAACAGAGTCTATTCTAGGCTGTTTTGAGATTTCTTCTGCCAACAGAATTAATCCAAAACACTTCAGACAAGGGCAAAAGGCAGCCACTTTTTTCACCAAAATATCACAAGAATGATCTCTAGGCAACATACTAAAATTCTTCTCCTCTGAAACCTCTTGAGCCAGCCCCCACAGTTCAAATAACACTTAGCACCACTGTCTTTCATGATCCTATTAGTATGGCCAATTAAGCAGTTTTTAAAGCATTCCACTGCTTTCTTAACCATGACTTCCAAAGTCCAAATTCCTCCGAACAAAAACACGGTCAGGGCTATCACAGCAATACCCCAGGGCCTGGTACCAATTCCTGTCTTAATTAGGGTTTCTATTGCTGAGAAGAGACACCATGGCAACTCCCATAAAGGAAAATATTTAGTGTAGGTGGTAGCCTACATTTCAATATTGCACAATAAAAGAACTTCCAGAAGTATCACCATCTCTGATCTCAAGCTCTGGAAGCTATAGTAATACAAACCTCAAAGTATCAGCATAAAAAACAGACAGGTTGGCTGGACGGTGGTGGTGCATGCCTTTAATCCCAGCACTCGGGAGGCAGAACCAGGCGGATCTTTGTGAGTTCGAGGCCAGCCTGGTCTACAGAGCGAGATCCAGGAAAGGCGCAAAGCTACACAGAGAAACCCTGTCTCAAAAAACCAAAAGAAAAAAAAAAAAACAGACAGGTTGATCAATGGAATCACCTCAACATTTATAAGATTAATATATCTTTAAACTCTGTCATGATATTAATGGTCATATAGAGTACTACTGTTCTAGAAATAGGCTTCATCTTGCTTCCTATATGTGATTTCAGGATTGAGTCTGAAACAAGTAATCAGGAACAAAGTTTGTATACTCTAGATGTATTTAATAGATTGTGGTCCTTTAGCCCCTCTGATGCATGCTGCATATGACATTTAAATTGTTTGAGTTTCCTGCAGTGAATCATGACCATTCCTAACAGTGACCTTAGAAAGATATGGGGATCCCATAATGATAAATCCACCTGGATGGTAGTAATGCCACTAAGATGATGAACACCCAAAGATAAGCTTTGGACTACAAACTGCTCAAGAACATTTCAAAGCAGTTAGCTAAAATGGCCCAGCCTTGTAGCCTGCTCCAGTCAGGACTTCAGATAAGCCTTGTACCCTCCCATCATACAGAGACTAGGCAACAGCTATCTCCCCAAGAACTTTATCCTATCTTGATTTTTTTCAGTGTCCCTTAAAGATGCTGTTGCCTCCCAGAGAGTGGGAAGTAATTATAAAAACACAACACTCACATTCCCAAGAGGTGGGGTTGGTGGTTTCTGGTCATTCAATGAATGTTTGTCATTGTGTAGGGGGTTGGTCACAAGTTTTTGTTGGTCATGGTCAGGGAGGAAACTAAGCAAAGGAAATTTTATTTAGGGATCTTGTTCTGAAAAGAAAAAGGGGGTTCGAAAATTATAGGATAAAAGGGCAGATTGTTGATTCTATTTTAACTAAAAGCAATTATTAATCTCTACTATTTTATATTGGTATGGATTTTTTATACTAATACAAATTTAAATTTATTTTTTGCTAGAACATAATCTATATATGTTTCTATTCTTGTTTAAGATATTTGTGCATATTGATACAAATTTAAGATTATCTTTGTCATACTGTACATATGTTTCTATTCTTATTTAAGATATTGTGCCTATGCAGCTGATTTTAAAATGCAATGTAAAGTTTTAGTCTTTGAAAGGTTATTTACGATAATAAATAATACAGGTTAATAATTAATCATCTATCACTATCAAACTTATATTCATGTTAGATATATTTTCAAGGCCATACAGAGATATATTTTAGATATGTGATCTCCAAACACTTCAAAGACCTACAGAATATGGCACTTAAAATTTTTTTTAGTAACATAAGGCTTTTCTTGATAATGAGACATGTCTGTTCTTTGCAGCACCAATTTACTTCAAAAAACAGATGATGGGCATCAAAGAACCTTCAATTGGAGTTTACTAACTTTGTGGCAAAAGCTAGCCATTTGGGCAAGAAACTATTCTTGCTTCAGCTGCTCATAGTATCCTGTCCAAACTGGATAAGCAGAACACAAACAAGTGACAACAAAATTTTAAAAGAAGGAAAAATAGAAAACTCAAATGAAGTTAACATTAACAGAGGGAAAGACAAAGGTCTTGTAGCAGTTTTTACTGATTTAGAAAAGACATTTGATAAAATTAAAATCACTTCATGATAAAATTTCTGAAAATATAATACAAAAGGAACAAAAGCCAATGTAATAAAGACCATTTACAATTGGGCACCATCTAACAGTCTATTGAATATGGAAACCAGAAAGTCTTTAAGATTTTATAAAAGATGAAAGTACCCACATTCACCATTTAATCAACAGAGTGATGGAAACACTAATGAGAACAACTAGGCAAGAGTAAGAAATAAGGGACATGCAAATGAAAAAGAAGCAAATGCACCATGTTTTCAGAACAGATGATTTTATAGAAACCTCCAAAACTTCACCTAAAATTCTAAGAACTAAAAAATAAATGTAGTCAAGTTTTAGGATGCAAAAGTCAACAGAGAAAACTCAGTAGCAATGTCAAAAGACAATATTGAATATATGAAATAGAAATAAAGAAATGAACACCATATAATAGTTACAAAAATATAAAATACAAAGTAACATATGATGTGAAACACCTCTAGAAATAATAATTAGGAATTATCTATACAAATTATCCTATTGAATGCACCGAACTATCTTTTCTTGAGAGAGTTCAATGTTTGTGTTTTTAACAAACATGTAAGGAAAAGGATCTGAGGAATTGGAACTATTAAAGACATTAAATTGGCAAGTCATGTTATAGTAATACTCAGAAAACAAATATCTGGACATATTTTTACTAAGATTGCTTTCATGCCATTATTACAGTATTGTAAATGTCTATTCAGGACAGCTAGGATTTTCATGTGTATTTTAGCCAGTTAAAACTCAAGATTCTGTTATGAAAGTAGATTTTTTTTTATTATACTTGGATTAGATTTTTGCCATTTTGGAAATTTCTAATTAATAAAATCAGATGCTAAAAAATAATATTAAAAGCATCTCAAACATGTCTAAAGGGTCTTAATGTCACCAAGGAAAGCACACAATTGAATAATGAATACCACGTGAAAAATCAATAGAAATGTTCCCAAATATAATATATTGCAGCTGATCAACAGGTAGAGAGATTTCAAAGAAAGCCGAATATCAGGCAATTCTGAAACTTTCCTGAGAACATCATGGAATTTGAAGAGCCAGAGAATTCTACAAATATTTTTTTAAAAATATAATCCAATGAGTTTCATGAACACAATTATTTTCTATATCTTATCTCCTTCAGTTGTCCTATTGGTCTAGAAGATGTAAAGTACTATATTGAATAGATATGGAGAGAGTGGACACCCTACTCTTGTTACAGATTTTAGTGGAATTGCTTAGAGTTTCTCTCCATTTAAATGTGATATTGGCTATATGATTGCTGTAAATTGCCTTTGTTATGTTTAGGTATATACCTTGTGTCCCTAATTTCTCCACGACTTTTATCACAAAGGTTGTTGGATTTTGTCAAATATTTTTCTGCATCTAATGAGATGATCATGTGGGTTTTTTTCAGTTTGTTTATATGATAAATTACATTAACTGATTTTTATATATTAAACCATCCCTGCATCTCTGGGATGAAGGCTACTTGATCATGGCGGATGATCTTTTTGATATGTTCTTGGATGTGGTTTGTGAGTATTTTATTGAGTATTTTTGCATCAATGTTCATGATGGAAATTGGTCTGTAATTCTCTTTTTTGTTGCATCTTTGTGTGGTTTGGGTTATCAGAGTGACTGTAGCCTCATAAAAATGAATAGGTCAATGTTCTTCCTGTTTCTGTTTTATGGAATAATTTGAGGAGTATTAGTGTTCACTTTTCTTTGAGAATCAGTTAGAATTCTGAACTAAAGTCATCTGGCCCTGGGCTTTTTTTGGTTGAGAGGCTTTTATTGACAGCTTCTATTTCCTTAGGGGTTATAGGTCTATTTAAGCTGCTTATCTGATCTTGATTTAACATTGATAAATGGTATCTCTGGAGAAAATTCTCCATTTCTTTTAGATTTTTCAGTTTTGTGGAAGATGGGTTTTTAAAATCTGACCTAATGATTCTTTGGATTTCCTTGGTGTGTTTTTATGTTCCCTTTTTCATTCTGACTTTGATAGTTTGGATATTCTCTCTGTCTTTTAGTAAGTTTGGATAAAGTTTTGTCTATCTTATTCATTTTCTCAAATAAGCAACTCTGTTTCATTTATTCTCAGCTTCTATTTTATTAATTTCAACCCTCAGTTTATTTCATGTCATCTCTTCCTCTTGTGTGTGCTTGCTTCATTTTGATCTAGGGCCTTCAGATGTGCTATTAAATTGCTAGTATAAAATTGCTCCAACTTTTTTTTTTTTTTTTTTTTTTTGGTTTTTCGAGACAGGGTTTCTCTGTGTAGCTTTGCGCCTTTCCTGGAACTCACTTGGTAGCCCTGGCTCTGTCTCCCGAGTGCTGGGATTAAAGGCGTGCACCACCACTGCCAACTATTTTATTTAGGCACTTCTTAGCACAACTTTTATTGTGTCTCATAAATTTGAGTATGTTGTGTATTCATTTTCATTGAATTCTAAGATGTGTTTTTTTTTTTCCTTTATTTTTGTCTTGACCTAGTAGTAGTCATTCAGTGGAAAGTTGCTCAATCTCCATTAGTTTGTAGGCTTTCTGTTAGGTTTGTTGTTGTTGAAATCAGCTACAATCTATGCTAGTCTGATAGGACACAAGGGGTCATTTCAATCTTTTTGTATCTTTTGAGACTTAGTTTATGACTATGTAGTCAATTGGAGAATGCTGCATGAGGTGCTGAGGTATACTCCTTTGTGCTTGGGTAAAATGTTCTATAGATAGCTGTTAGTGCACTTTGTTTATAATGTCTGTTAGCTCAGTATTTCTCTGTGTAGTTTTTTTCTGAATGACCTGTCTTTTGATGAGAGTGGTGTATTTAAGTCTGTCACTATCAATGTGTGAGGGTTGATATGTAATTTAAGCTCTAGTAATATTTCTTTTCTTTTCTTTTCTTTTCTTTTCTTTTCTTTTATTTTACAATATAATTCAACTTTACATATCAGCCATAGATTCCCTTGTTCTCCTCCCTCCTGCCCCCCTTCCTTTCCCCCCAGCCCACCCCCCCATTCCCACCTCCTCCAGGACAAAGCCTCCCCCGAGGACTGAGATCAACCTGGTAGACTCAGTCCAGGCAGGGCCAGTCCCCTCTCCCAGGCCAAGCCAAGAGACCCTGCATAAGCCCCAGGTTTCAAACAGCCAACTCATGCAATGAGCACAAGACCCGGTCCAACTGCCTGGATGCCTCCCAAACAGATCAAGCCAATCAACTGTCTTACCCATTCAGAGGGCCTGATCCAGTTGGGGGCCCTTCAGCCATCGGTTCACAGTTCATGTGTTTCCATTCGTTTGGCCACTTGTCCCTGTATTCCATCCATCCCTGGTCCCAACAACTCTTGCTCACATAAACCTTCCTCCTTCTTGCCAATTGGACTCCCGGAGCTCCACCCGGGGCCTGACCGTGGATATCTGCATCCAGTTCCCTCAGTCATTGGATGGGGTTTCTAGCACGACAATTAGGGTGTTTGGCCATCCTATCACCAGGGTAGGTCAGATCGGGCTATTTCTCGACTATTGCCAGCAGTCTATTGTGGGGGCATTTTTGTGGATTTCTGTGGGCCTCTCTAGCACTTTGCTTCTTCCTATTCTCATGTGGTCTTCATTTACCATGAACATTCCTTGTGTTCCCTCTCTGTTCTTGATCCAGTTGGGATCTCCAGCTCCCCCGAGTTCTCTTTCCCTCGTCCCTCGCCCCTCATTACCCCCACTCACGTCCAGACTGTTCATGTAGATCTCATCCATTTCTCTGTCATTGGGCGATCCCCATGTCTTTCTTGGGGTCCTGTTTTCCAGGTAGTCTCCCTGGTGTTGTGAGTAGCCGTCCAGTCATCCTTGTTCCACAACTCGTATTCTCCTATGAGTGGGTACATACCATGTTTGTCTTTCTGAGTCTGGGTTACCTCACTCAGGATGATTTTTTATAGAAATCCATTTGCCTGCAAACCTCATGATGTCATTGTTTTTCTCTGCTGAGTAGTATTCCATTGTGTATATGTACCACAGTTTATTTATCCATTCTTCAGTTGAAGGGCATCTAGGTTGTTTCCAGGTTCTGGCTATTACAACTAATGCTGATATGAACATAGCTGCACAAGTGCCCTTGTGGTATGATTGAGTCTTCCTTGGGTATATGCCCAAGAGTGGTATAGCTGGATCTTGGGGAGTTTGATTCCCAAAACTGTACAATGGAAAAAAGAAAGCATCTTCAACAAATGGTGCTGGCATAACTGGATATCAACGTATAGAAGGCTGCAAATAGATCCATATCTGTCACTGTGCACAAAACTTAAGTCCAAGTGGATCAAAGACCTCAACATAAATCCAGCTACTTTGAACCTGCTAGAAGAAAAAGTAGGAAGTAGTCTTGAATGCATTGGCATAGGAGATCACTTCCTAAATAGAACACCAGTAGCACAGACACTGAGAGAAACAATCAATCAATGGGACCTCTTGAAACTGAGAAGCTTTTGTAGAGCAAAGGATATGGTCAACAAGGCAAAGCCACAGCCTACAGAATGGGAAAAGGTCCTCACCAACCCCACACCTGACAGAGCACTGATATCCAGAATATATAAAGAACTCAAGAAATTAGACATCAAAATGCCCAACAGTCCAATTAAGAAATGGGCTATAGAACTTAACAGAGAATTCTCAACAGAGGAAACTCAAATGGCTGAAAGACATTTAAGGAATTGCTCAACATCCCTAATTATCAGGGAAATGCAAATCAAAATGACTCTGAGATACCACCTTACGCCTGTCAGAATGGCTAAGATCAAAAACACTGAAGACACCTTATGTTGGAGAGGATGTGGAGCAAGGGGAACTCTCCTCCACTGCTGGTGGGAATGTAAGCTTGTACAACCACTTTAGAAATCAATATGGCGCTTTCTGTTCTTATATCTTAAATTAACCCATTTCTATTAGTCTATAAGTTGCCATGTGGCTCGTGGCTTTCCGGTACCTTACATCTCGCTTGTCATGGAGGTGGCAGGCAGTGTCTCCCTGTCTCAGCCTTCCTCCTCCCAGAATTCTCCTCTCTCTTTGTCCCGTCTATACTTCCTGCCTGGCTACTGGCCAATCAGCACTTTATTTATTAACCAATCAGAGCAACACATTCACAGCATAGAGAACATCCCACAGAAAACATGGGTGTCCTTGTGTTCGAGGCATAGCTCTTAAGAACTAAAATGTCATCTTGGTGGAATTTTTATTTGATGAGTGTACGGTATCCTTCCCCATCTCTTTTGATCAATTTTGGTTTGAAGTCTATTTTATTTGATGTTAGAATAGCTACACCAGCTTGCTTCTAAGGTCCATTTTCTTTGAAAATTTTTTTCTAACCTTTTACTTTGAGGTAATGTCTATCTTTGATGATTTTGTGTGTTTCTTGTAGGCAGCAGAAGGTTGGGTCTTGTTTTCTCATCTATTTTGTAAGACTATGTCTTTTTATTAGGAAATGTCTATTAATATTGAGAGATATCAATGACCAATGTTGGTTAATTCCTATTGGTGGTAATCTGTGTGTGTGTGTGTGTGTGTGTGTGTGTGTGTGTGTGCATTTGTGTTTGCTTCCCTTTTTTGTTTTGCTGGTGTAACATTATTAATTCCCAGTATTTTCTTGGGCATAGTTATTCTCCTTGTGTTGGAGTTTTCCTTCTAATTCTGTCTATAGAGCTAGACTTGTAAATAGACAGTGTTCAGATTTGATTTTATTATGGAATACCTTGTTTTCTTCTTATGTGGCGATTGAGAGTTTTTCTGGGTATAGTAGTCTGGGCTGGCATCTATGGTCTCTTACAGTCTGCAAGACATCTGTCCAGGCTCTTCTGGTTTTTAGAGTCTCCATTAAGAAATCATGTGTAATTATAATAGGTTTGCCTTTATATGTTACTTGGCCTTTTTGCCTTGCAGTTTTTTTTATATTATTTCTTTGTTCTGTATGTGTAATGTTATGTGGCAAGGGGACTTTCTTCTCTATTCCAATCAATTTGGTAGTCTATAAGATTCTTGTACCTTTATAGGCATGTCCTTCTTAAGGTTAGGAAAATTTTCTTCTGTGATTTTGTTGAAAATATTATCTGGGTTTTTGAGCTGGGATTCTTCTCCTTCATATATTCCTATTATTCTTAGGTTTGGTCTTTTTGTAATGCTCCAGATTTCCAAGATGCTTTGTGATTTTTAGATTTTAGAAATTTTTGATTTTCAATATTTTCTTTGACTGTTGTATCTATTTCTTCTATCACATCCTCAACACCTGAGATTCTGTCTTTCTCCTCTGTAGTCTGTTGGTGATGCTTGATTCTATAGTTCCTAGTCACTTACCTAGATTTTTCATTTCCAATATTCTTTTAATGTGTGTTTTCTTTTATTCTTTTATTTCCATTTATAGGTCTTGAACAGTTTTATTTATTTCCTTCAACTCTTTGCTTGATTTTTATTGGCTTTCTTTAATGGATTTATTTATTTCCTCTTATTTTTTTGTAAGCCTTTCCCTCTAATTCTTAAGGGACTTACTTATTTCCTTTTTATGGACCCCTGTCATCTCCATAAAGTTGGTATTAAGGTCATTTACTTGTGCTTCAGCTGTCTTGGAATATTCAGGGCTTGCTGTAATAGGAAAGTTGGGTTCTGGTGATGACATATTGCTCTGGCTGTTGTTTACTGTATTCTTACATGGGCATCTGGGTTTGGTGTGATTATAGGTCTAGGTGCTGAATTCTGAGTTTGTCTTTGTTCAATGGGTGTTTTGTTCCCTGGTTTCTGTTGTTTTTCAGTGGGCTTAATGACTGAACCTGAATCTACTGATATGTTAACTACTGTTTGGGGCCCCATGTCCCTGTAGTCAGCACCCACTACTCAGACCACAGTCTGGTGGGATTTTCAGTCAACCCTTTCGCCTGGCTCTGCTGTCGCTGCCAAATATAGCTTTTAACTAAGTCTCTATCATTGGTTTACCAATAAAAACCTGGGAGTCAGATGTTGGGATGAAAACCTGTTAGCTCAGAGAGGCAGAAGAACAACCAGCTGACCTTTCTTTTTGGTCAGAGACCCAGCAAGAGAGTGTTTCTCCAGCCATCCCAAACCAAAAGGACCATGAAACATGAAGTACCTCCCTACTCCTTCCTGTGAGTCTCTCTATCTGTCTTCCTGGCTCCTCCACAACTTTTATAGCTAATTCCTGTCAACTAGTTGCTGGATCTGCCCCCTGATTCAAGGATGATCTTTATTAACACAGAGATTTCACAGTGCAATCAAATATCTCACAACAGTTTTCTGTTTCCTCTGGTCTTCTGGACAGAGTGGCTTGTAGTTTAGCAGAGAGTCTCTATTCAACTTGAGGACTGGACTTCTAGTGGCTGTGGTGGCTTCTGGTTAAGGCAAGGTCTCTACCCATGGGACTTGGGACACAGTGATGAGGAGGGGTGGGGAAATTAGAATTGGGGAGTTGAGAGAGTAAGGGGGATCCCTGGGCATTCACCCTACATGGAATTTTGGCAGACAGTATGGCTTCTGGTCAAACAGGAAGCATGTTTGGCTGTCTTGATGAGTACTGGTTTGACATCTTAAGTCCTGGTTCTCTTTTTTTCAAATTATGTGTACATGTGTGTCTCCATGTTTTAGGATGTGCATGAATGAGTATGAGTACCCACAGCATTCTGAAAAGAGTATCCTGGATATTGGGCTTTGAAAATTATTGTCATTTTAATGCTCATCTAGGAATAAAATTGCCACCCATCCTAAAAACCAAAAAGAAGTAAATAGTTATCTAAATGGGTTTCCAAACACTTATTATAATATTAATTTAATCTGCAGGGGCTGGAGAGATGACTCAGTGGTTAAGAGCACTGGCTGCTCCTCCAGGGGAACCAGGTTCAATTCTCAACACCCATATTACAGCTCACAGGTGTCTGTAACTCGGTTTCAGGGAAAGCAGCACCCCCACACAGGCATACATGCAGCCAAAACACAAATGCACATAAAATGAAAATAAATAAATAAATAAGGTAATTAAATCTATAACAAATTTAAATTTTATAGTTAAAAAATTATCTCCAGGAATGTTTTGTTTGTAATTGGAGGCTGATTCATTTCTCACCCCACTCTGACAGCCCTCATGTAATAAATCCCATTCTATAAGCCTTGGCATTTCTAATTCCATAGTGCTTCATGTAGCTCTGGGTTTATTGTTCATCCTTCTCAATTATGTCTCCCCTTTCTAGCCACATGACATACATTTTCCATCTGGGAGCTAGAGAAACATAGATTAATAAATACCTGCTAACTGTTACTTCTCAAAGGATGAAAACACTACCTATTCTTATGGAAGAACTGTCTATAAAATGACTATCTTCATCTACCACACACTGTACACAGACCTGTAGGCAAATTAATTTGGGGACATCATGAATCATAGAAAAATAAAGCTTTAAAGTAATACAATGACTCTGAAAATTGTTGGAGAATGTGTCTTTTATTTGGTTCCAGAATGACACATTTTTTTTTAATTTTTTCTGTCTTAGCTGAAATGTAGCTCCAGGAGATTCTGAATTGCTACAGAGTAGAAGTTACAAGCCAAGACATTAGCCCCTGAGCAGTCTCCTGCCAGTAAACCTTCTGACAGACATCTGCACATGTTAGTATTCATCAGAAAATGGATAATTAGGGTGGTCAGCAAACCTGCAGAGACAAAGAAAATATGTAATGCATTTGATCATTCTGTTTCTTCAAGGGATTATTTCTATGAAGCTGATTTTAGCGTGGAAGTATAAAATTTTCTTTTTTTACTTTCAAAACCATTGCTTTCTACTTATAAAGAAAATAATAGATGAATGATTCAGATTATCCTGTTTTCCCTAGTACTCAACATATAAAAATGAAAAATCAAATGTTCAAACATGTATCTATCAACAAGAGCAAAGAGGGGCTGGAGAGATGACTCAGCCATTGTAGGGGACATAGGAAACCCTTAGATGTAATCCTCAAGAATGCAATTACCTCTTTTGAGGCAGGGTCTCTCATTGACCTTATACTCACTAGTTAGCATAGGATGGCTGGCTTGCCAACCCCAGGGATTATTGTGTTTTTTTTTTCCTCCAGATCGCTTGAATTACAAGAGCACACTACTGCTCTCAGATTTTAATCATGGTTTCTGGATGTCAAATTCAGGTCTTCACACTTTCAAGGAAGTGCTTTACTGACTTTCAGCATTTCCTTCGGCCTTAAATGTTTTCACTATAATTTCTACATTTCTCTATAAGTTCTCTACATTGATCTATTTACATTTCAGAAAATCAAACCCACTGTGCTATTATACACATCAAGACAGCAGTTCTCAAACTAAAACACTGAGTTCCTAAACACATCAGAAAGAAATGGAAGTTTTCAAGTATTAAAAAAATCATTTAATTTTCTAAATACAGTGAATAATTCCACATGTAGGTGATGACATAGAATACATTTGCTAGGATCTGGATTTAAGCAAGTGCTGGAGAAAATGACATGATGGCATGATATTGATATTGGAAATGATCCAATGGGCTCCTTGAAATGTCCACAGTGCAGATCTACAGGGCATACAGATTTTTATCACCACAGGGAGTATGGAGATTCAGCAGTGATGCAGGCTGACCTGCATACTCCTTGAAACAGTGCAGACTTTCAGGTACAATACATTAAGGTGACCCTGGGTCTGCTTACACTGCTGCTGTGAATAAGGTCAGAACTCTGAACAGACTAGAAAGAATTCCAGAAGTTCTTTTTTCTGAATTCTGGGCTCTGATTGCCTCTGCCTTCTTTATATTTATTGAGATAACTTTAAAAGCATTCACCCTGAAAATAAACGGAGTAAAACATGTCGCCAAAGTTACTTACATTGGTGTATTCAAGTATCGCAGATTTCTATTCAGTCTATCAAGGACTTTCATATCCTCTGAACTCAACTGGAATTCAAAAACCTATTAGACAGATAAGAACCATTTTTAGAAATTTAGACTGCATGTTTGCCAATGGCACATTATAAATACAACAGACTGAACTGTGATGACAAAAATGTTGAACAATCTCAGATCTTACAAAATACAAAGATATTCAGCAAAACACCCAAGTGAGAAACGCATATCAGGGACAGCATGATTCAAATCCATCTATATTGAATCTATCCACAACACACAGGCAAGAGAGATGTGAATGGAATGTGAGAAGGAAAGAAATCTCATGTGATTCAAAGAAGAAAACATCATTCCTTAGATGATCTAAATTGGAAGTGCAATTTTCTGAATGTGAAACACAATTCAGAAATCATTATTTATATAGTTTTATTTCCACATCTAAAAAGAAAGCAATCTAATATAAGCATGTTGTTTTAAACATAACTTAAATGGACATTCTACTAATAATAATGGTGTTTTATAAATGGTTAAGAACTGGCTTCCAGGGGGTCATCTTTAATACAGTTTGGGCAGTTTAATTAATAGGATCACCTATAATTATTAACATTGAAACAAATGAATGCATAAATCACTGGTCTTGATCTGAAAATAAATACCAAGAGAGAATGACAGAATAAGAATATAGATCATACAACAACTTATTCATTTAACTGACAGACATGGATGCAAAATCACCTGAATATTTGAAAGTTATTAAAACAAAAAAGATATCAAGAAAAATCACAAAGTTAAGTGGTTTCTATGTAGGAATGAGACAGAATAGAATCAGATTATTTATTATGAAAATTATGAAAGTTTGTGTAGTATGTAAAATATTATCTACATAATAGAAAATTCCAATAAAATGATCATGGGTTGAACATCACAGTACTGTCAAAAACCCATAGTCTCCAAAATAATGAACAGACGAGATATCAAAGGCAGACTTAAACACTCTGGTTGGAAGTTAGCAAGTGG
>CABHPH010124705.1:0-10185 GCA_902168325.1 Peromyscus nudipes
TTCAGACCCAGGCCCTCCCGAGACTATCCTGTGTTTCTGTCTTTCTTCTCATCGTCTAGGTATCCCTTTCTAGCTAATATTTCTCATTTCTCCCTACTCAAGAGTACCCTGGGTCATAAAAGTGGCGGCTGGTCCACCACAACCCACAATGATAAAAACCAAAGAAAGAAAATCATAGACTGCTCACTGCTCTGCCTAAGAATGCCCATCACCTACATACATGAACATGGGTTCCAGATTCTTTTACTGTTCTTCCTGGGGAATAGTTTTATTTGAAAGAGGTACGTTTTTTGTTTATGTGGTTTTTGTTTTTTGTTTTACTATGAAGGCCAGGGTGGCCTCTAACTTGCAGCAATCCTCCTGCCTCAGCCACCAGAGTGCTAAGATAATAAGCACCAAGTTCAGTGTCCACAAAACTTTTTATCTTTATTACATTTATTTATCTTGTGTGTGTGGGGGGGGGGTGCAAGTAAAGGTCAAAGGACAACTTGTGGGAGTCTGTTCTTTCCTACCACATACGTTCATTCCATGGATTGAACTCAGGTCATTAGGCTTGACCAGTGAGTATCTTTACCCATGAGCTCTCATTAACCCCCATAAATGTTATAATTTCCACATGAAAGTGTATAAAGATAAAATTATATAAAATTACCAAACAATTGAGTTAGAACATTCTCTCAAAGTAGTATAAGCAAATATGATAAACGTACTTAAAATCTAAGTTGAGAATACAGAGCATAAAAATAAAATTTGAGGAGTTAGAGAACTAGTTCAGGGGTTAAGACCAGCACCACTCTCCCAGAGGCCCAAGTTCAAACCCTAGTACCACATCAGGTGCCTCACAACCACTCATAACTCAAGCACCAAGAGGATCTAACAGCTATGACTTCTGCAGGCAGCTGTACCAACATGTAGATGCAGATACATACATACACACACACACACACACACACACACACACACACACACACGAAAAGTAGCAGAAAAAAGAAAGAATGAGACCAAAGCCAGCTGCTGTGGTGCACACTTGTGACCTAGTATCTAGAACGCAGATGCAGGAAGGCTGTGGGACCAGTAAGTATTTTTCTTACTAAAAGAGTAAGACTATCAAAATATAATCATTTTACATAAAACAATTTTAGAATATGTTAATATTGACTCCTCTGCACTAGTATTAGCTGCTGTCCATTCAACACAAGGGAGTACTTTTTGCATTTTATTACTGGAGTTGGCATCTAACGCAGTGCAACCACACCAGGAAAACATTTCATCTTATCTCAAGAGTGGTAACAGGAAATTGGCTTTACCAGGAAAAGAGGGCCTACATCAACTATCACTCAACAATCTCATCATTTTAGATATCTCGGACTTTAACAAATGTCTATATAAATGACTTCGTGGCAGTTTTCCTCTTCTAAGCACACATTTAATAACTATCACAATGCGCTTACAGCAAAGATTAAAATTCTGCAGCAAAACATCAGAACTAGCAGAAGGTACTATTTGAGAGAGGAATGGACAGCAAAGCACAGTATTCACACCAGAAACTTCAGCTGAGATATCTATGGACAGAAACTCTAGTTTAGTGTCTGAAATAATTTTCCCTGAGGCATCAGGTTTTGCTCCTTTTTTTTTTTTTTTTGTGACAGGGTTTCTCTGTGTAGCTTTGTGCCTTTCCTGGAGCTCACTTGGTAGCCCAGGCTGGCCTTGAACTCACAGAGATCCACCTGCCTCTGCCTCCCAAGTGCTGGGATTAAAGGCGTGCGCCACCAACGCCCGGCAGGTTTTGCTCCTTTACAGTGAAGGTTTATATGCTTTGGTTAAAATCTGCAGCAGGGCCAGATGCAGCATACCTACAATACACCTGCTCACTGTCTGGCCTCTTGGTCCTACACCCTGTCTTTTCTCTGGTTTATTTTTTCCAAGTCAAGATTACTAAGTGCCGACTTCTCTACTGCATATATGAATAACATACATAAAATAAACCTTTCATAGAAGCAATTTTTTTCATTTAATTTTTGTTGTCTTTATTAACTATTTGAAGTAGCCATGGACTGTATTATATATGGGATTAAACACAGAAATGTTACAAAGTGTAAAGGGGCTAGGATTTGACTCCACTTGCAAACAAACCATCCAGATCCTCCCTGATTCATGGTTGCTGGCCAAATCCACAAAACTACCAGGACAAAAAAAGTCTTCTTTGTAGTACAGTAAGTATCAAGGATCAGGATGTCAGTCAGTGCTTCTGACCTCTTCCAGTTTCACAGGAGTGACACACAAGTATACCTATCTAAATGTCTGCATGTTCGGTGAACTACAGTAAGAAACTGGAATGATATATTATATGAAGAGTATTTACTGCTTTTGTAGTGAACACCGAACATCTTTGGGATAAAAGATGGGATAACGTACTTTTATTTCATCATTCAAGGCAGTTTGCTGAAATCACAATCCTGAGAAATAATCCAAGAATTCTTGGCATAGTAACAGCTCAGGAACATTTAAGGCCATTGCTACACTATCTCTTCCAACAAATGAATGCTAAATACATAACCAGTCTTATGAAATATACTCAGACAATTCATCAAAAACTGTTATTCCTATATTAAATGCAAAGCTCCATGATAACTGAGGCAAATTTTGTTTTATTCACCTTTGTATATTTGTAGCCTGGTACATGGCTAGCACAAAACACACATTCAGTAATGAATACAGCTCAAAATACTTCATTAAAAAAAATGCTGTCCTTAGGAGGCTGAGGCAGGACTATGACATTTGCAGGGACAGCCTGGACCACACAGTGAGGACAAGGCTAGGCAAACTCTACACAGCAAAATACTATTCAAAATACACAGTAAAAAGATTTAAAAACTACACACACACACACACACACACACACACACACACACACACACGAAGGGAAAAGTGAGGATTTTTTCTCCTTATAGCTAACTGAATTCTACCCTGAAATAATAGGTCTGCCTGATGCAAAATGTTTAAGGCAGCTTGTAGTATACTTCTATCCACTGGTACTTATTAACTGCATATATTTAAGAGCATTTATTTGCACAAACAACTAGCCAATTGTTTTATGTCACTCCTTTCCCCACCTCCCTTTCTGAACCCCTCAGTCTTTTTAATAATTATGAGCCATTACAGAGCCTAATAAATCTCCCCTAAACCCACAATCTTAAAAACAAATCTAGCCTCTTTATTCTTCTAAAAACAAATTTTAAAACTTCATCCTCACCGAAAATAAAACTAAATGAAATTTGAGAAAAAGCTTTAGAGCCCTGAATCCAAGAGCAACCAACTACATAAGCAGCAGAAAACTTAGGACACTATTCCAATCTTAGTACTGTGACATTTTTATTAATGAACTTGGGAAATTAACCAGCTAGAAACCTGCTGGTAACTGTTGTGGTCTGCATGAAATGCCCCCTAGAGGCTCGAGTATTTAAACCCTTGGTCAGCAGTTGGCAACACTGTTTGGGCCCCGGGGGATCACAGAACTTTTAAGACTGTAGCCTTGCTGGAGGAAGTACATCACTCAGAGGCGTTATGAGGGTTTAAAGTCGCAGCCCTGCTTCCTGTTCTCTTTCTCTGCTTCCTGTGTAGACTTTGTATGATAAGCCACCTTCCTACACTGGCCCTCAACTGCCTGCCATGCCTTTCCCACCATCACAGACAGACACTCTGAAACCAAAATCAATCAATCTTTCCTTCCTTAAATTGATCTTGGTGCTGGTACTTTGCCACAGCAACAGAAATGTAACTGACACAGTTACTATGTGTACAGCTACAGCTCTGAACATGTAATAAGGCCAGTTAATCACGTCTACACAGTATCTGGTACATTAACATGCAAGCACTAACCATGTATCAAGTTCCTTCATGACATCCTCTGTGCAGAAAGAACTAGGACTTTCTTCATAAGCTGCCTCTGCCTGCAAGCTCCCTTTGAAAACACTGTCCCCAACTTCTGAGACTGAAATGACTCTCCTGACAACAAATACAAAGCAGTAATTCCAGAGGAATTTTTGCCAAGTTTGGCGCCTTGATGATTAATTTAATGTCTAGGATATGATACCTAGATATTCAGCTAAACAATACTGAGTGTTGGTATTTTTTTTAAAGAGTAACATTTATTTATTTTTTTAAAGATTTATTTATTTATTTATTATGTATACAATGTTCCGACTGAATGTATGCATGCAGGCCAGAAGTGGGCACCAGATCTCATTACAGATGGTTGTGAGACACCATGTGGTTGCTGGGAATTGAACTCAGGACCGCTGGAAGAGCAGCAGGTGCTCTTACCCCCTGAGCCATCTCTCCAGCCCCGAGAAGATTAACATTTAAACTTTGAGTAAAATCGGTTTCCCCCTCAACTTCATCCCATAACAAGGCCTATCTATACCCAAGCACTGACTTGTAAGGAAATAAAAAGCCTTTCCCTAACCCGAAACCAAGTGGAGGAAACAGGACAGACACTACTTACTAGTAAATACTTCTCAATCTGCTATTTAGTGTTTCCCCCCAAATAATTGCAGAGTATCTGGCTAACAATCAATATTCCACAGTAAAACAGCACTAAATTTCCTACTTAACCATCAAAAGATCAACAACAAAATAACCCAACTTTTGGGAAATGTTCACAATACTACTGGAAAGGAAAAATAAATGCAGAGAAAAACTGCTTTGTCCCTATGACAATAGAATGCCATTGTAAAATGGTACACACAGAATGCATTAAGAGTTCTTAACAACTTCCACAATTAAATTTTCAGACAAAGAAAATATGGCAGTGTATGTTAAAAAAGCAAAACTGTAAAACAAATTTCTAAAGAAGTAAAACAAAAAAGATGTAAAAAGTAAACAAAAATGATGCTGAATACAAAGAGAGAATATGGTGATATGGAATAAAGTTAATAAACTTGTCAGCACAAGTCAGTCTTTAAAGGGATGCATCTGATTATCATGTGTACAAGTATTGAGTTACCACACTAACCTGTGAATACGCATAATTATGTTAACTGTGAAAAGAAACTGCCTGGAGTGGTACTGGAGTGCACTACTGCTGAGGACCTCAGGAGGCAGCACAAGCAAAGGTTCGGACAGTCAGCAAACAGCATCTGACTCTGTTTCCCTAACTGGACTGGAGCTTACTATCTAGCCCAAGCTTGCTTGGAACTCTTGACAATCCTCCTGCCTCACCCTCTTAAGCATTCAGATTGCAGGCATGAAGTTTCTAGAAACTACAAAAATATAATACGAACCATCCAACCGTGTCACCAATAAAAGAAACCTGTAAATAGCTACAGAAACAACCTGGTTCTGCAGAACAGAGAAAAGACTTACTCCATTTGCTAAGTTTACAGAACTATTAAGAAAAAAAGAAAGAAAAATCCAAAGTTATAAAGTAACCACAGTATATATAGCCTTCACTGTCCTGAGAAATACAGACAAGAACATTTCTCTGTTTAACTCCATTCAAAACCATCAGTAGGGTTGGAGAGATGGCTCAGAGGTTAAGAGCACTGGCTGCTCTTCCAGAGGTCCTGAGTTCAATTCCCAGCAACCACATGGTGGCTCACAACCATCTGTAATGAGATCTGGTGCCCTCTTCTGGCCTGCAATCACATATGCTGTATACATAATAAATAAATAAACCTTTAAAAAAAAAGCATCAGTAAAAACCTATGGAGCCAGGTACAAAAATCTGGATAGAAACTACGTCACGCTTATAACAAAAAACCCAAAGTAATTTACAAATAGCTGGAAAAGTTACTCTCCACAAAGTATTTTCATTAAGTTACAGCAAGATTTCTTCTTTGAAACTCTCTTAAATCTAGTATTATTCCAAAATAAAAATTAAAAAATGTTCTTCCATTTTGCAGTCATTAGAAAACAAGTGAGCTTTTTTTACTATCTCAAAAGACAAAAAGAACCGTGAATCACATCCACTAACTGACTGGCAAATAATGAAATTTAAACAATCCTAAACAGGAGCTTTAACATTACTGTAAGTGTCCCTTACACATTCTCTTGCATGTCTTAAAAGAGTATATACCATACAAATATGGATACGAAAACATCATTGACTAAAGACCTAAGATAATTACAGCCAACAAATGAATGAGAGCATTTCTACTCAAAACAGAATCATTACAAACATTAATAAATAATCCTCAAAAGTAAGTATTTCAATAGAGGAATTTTAAGTATTTAACTAGAAATGTTCATCAAAACTGAAGCCGTTTTACATCAGTAAAAACTTTTACATCAACAGAAATTATCTTTTAAAAAGTTTTTTTAATGCCAGTAGAAATATTAGGATTACCAATGAGCCAGAATTTTGTAAGTAAAAAATGTCAAGCAAGATGCTAACCATGCTGATTCCAGACCCTTCAAAACATCATCAGTGGTGACTATAATTCCAACAAGTGCACAGGGGTGAAATGTTTTTCCCGAATGTGGACTAAACCAGCCGATAGTGTGAGGACAAGCAAAGGCTACTACAGCGTTTAACGACAGGTGTGTACAACTACCCACAGACACAGGCACCAAGGGGGAAAAAAACAAGAACAAAAAACAAAGAACTTGCACAGCACATACAGAAAACAAGTATAAAGTTTTGAAACATTCAGTAATACAAGCAACAACATGACCTATGTGATAACACAACACAATATGAATCATTTCAGAGATACACCATTAACAGCAATTCAAAACACTTCAGTATTAAGGAGTGATTAAAATCAGAGTCCTAGTAGTAATCAGTGTTGAGATCTTCGGGCAGCATGATCTGAGTCAACAGCAATCCAGACATTCCAAACCTTCAGTTACTATATAAGTTTAAAATATTGGACAAAAAATATTAAAAATAAATAATAAATATACCGAAAACAGTATTTCAGGAGCAGTCTAAAGTCACTAGCAAACAAACCAACATCACATAAACCTGTGAATTATTCTGGGGAACAGTCAGGTGTTTCTCAGCCTTTTTTTCTTCCTTGACTTTGAGACAGGGTCTTGATATGTAGCCTAGGCTGGCCATGAACTTAAAATCCTCCTCCTTTAGCTTCCCAAGTGCTGGGATTATAGGCATGCACCATTATACCCAATTCCAAAGACACTTCTCCTTAAGAATACTTTAGCCTGACAGAAAGTTACTCTCCTTACTCTTTCAGCTACTTCAACTACGAATATTAGAGCAGTGCTTTCCAACAGTTCAAGCCACATGAGTGATTTCAAATGTCCAACTAGTCACTTGTTTATAAACAACAGGCTAGGCTTACACCTGACTAGTGGCAGATTATTGTCTAGCATGTGCAAGGCCCTGAGTTCAATCTCAGCAAATAAGTAAATAAATATCAGCAGAAAAAGTAAGTCAGGCACAGAAATCCTCTACTCCGGCAAAAGGATTTCATGAGCTGAGGAGGTGGAGGCCAGCCTGAGGCAACACTTGAGACCTAGACTCATAAAAATAATTCCGTAATGAGGAAAAATTAATTTTCATAATTTATTTAACAACGTATCTTTAAAATACTGCTTTAACACTTAATCAAGAAGTTAATGAAATAATTTGCAGTCTTCTTTCATATCAAATATCCAAAATTTAATGTGCATTTTACAGCATATCTCAACTAGAACTAAGTTAGTTTGGGGTAATAATTATGTATGGCTAGTGGTTACTGTACAGGACAGCACAGACCTAGAGTTCTTTGTCTAGTTTTGAAACAGACAAAATGTATCTGTAATTCCAGCCAAGAAAACCATGAAAGCTGAAGACATACATCAATTCAGCTTTTGTTCTTGACTCTAGCAGGCAGGTCAAGGGTGACAGTGTCCCATTTGCCAGGCAACCTCTATTTCTAGCATGAGTCCCAATTTTCACATGTTATTGAAATAATTAACAGCAACCCCTTTAATCCTCATAAACATCCCATCTGATGTGACAAGTTACATGGTCATTCTACCTAGATCCATAACACCCTTGAAAATAACTCTATATACTGCTTGGAAGAAAACTTAGTTGAAATTCTCTATCTAATTCTGATGCCTGGAAAAGAGACTCTAAATTTAAAAGAAAGAACCCTAAATTCACTACACTCATTTTTAAAAAAGAAAAGGAAAAAAGATGCTGCTGAAAAGTCTTTATTTTAAATTGCAGACTTAAAAAAAAAAAAAGTAAGAATTACCTGTTGAACAAGGCATCTGGAAATTGGGATCATTGCTATCCAAAACAGGCAAACAGAACTGGTTACTTGCAGATCCTAGCATAGGATCCTTATCGCTGAGCATGTTCTTCAGCGAGTCCTCTAAGACAGTTTGACTTGTACTAAAATCCTCACAGACTTCATTCTCCAGGTTGGATCCTAGAAATAGGGCATCATCTAAGTGTTCAGTAGGAATTAAATGATTAAATGTATCAACTATATCCATGAAGACTTCTGTGTGTCTTTCAACCCTATAGAAAGACAAAAAAAATACCATAAGAAATAAAGCTATCAATTGAAAATCACCTAATACCAAATTATTTTAATAGTTTTGAATCTAAGAACACACTTCTGAATTTGTTTTTTAAAAAAAACCTTCACTGTTTTTTAGAATATACATTTAGAAATGTGGTACAAATCTTTACTGAATGATCTTTCTTTATCATGCATGTAGAATATTATTTTACCAGAAATCCTACTAAATCTTTACTCAGTTCATTATTTTAGAAAAATAATTATATAGCCCATTAATTTGACATATCTGAAAGAATTACATGGTTTAAACCACAAAGCTGTATGTTTTTAACCATAACATTTTCATAAAGAATCAAACAACGCTTTTACAGTAAGTCCACATAAAAGAACTTAAAATTCAATTATTTAAATTGTGGTCCCATAACTACAAGAAACCACAGATAGCCTTGTTTTATTTACAAAGCATTTAAATTATTCACATATAACAGAGAAAGACAAGGTTTTCTCCCCGCCCCCCCAACCTCCCCCATGGAATCAAAGCAATTATCAACTAAACCCAACAAATCACAAGTTTACACATGCACACAAAGCTGTGCACATATACACATATTCTCCTAGGGTCTTCTTTTAGGAGAAAACACGATAAATAACTAGAAAACAATCACATCACATATTCAGATTTATTTTAGTGAGTTATGTGTGGTTTACACAGATGTTGAATTAGTCTACCCGAACTGCACCTACACACTAGCATTAAACAAAAGGTATCTGAAGCTCTCAAGGTTTATCAAAAACTGAATTATCTTTATGAATGGTTTTAAATAAAAGTGAACCAGTTAAGAAACCACACTGGCCCGGCACTGGTGGCGCATGCCTTTAATCCCAGCACTCGGGAGACAGAACCAGGTGGATCTCTGTGAGTTCGAGGCCAGCCTGGTCTCTAAAGTGAGTTCCAGGAAAGGCGCAAAGCTACACAGAGAAACCCTTTCTGGGGGGGGGGGGGCCCACCCTGATCATCTAGATTATCTTGGGCTCCATATTTTCAAAATTTTACAGAACTCCAAATCTACCAAAACTTTCTTAACCTGGCTTAAGCTTTTCCCCCTTAAAAAGGAGAGGTAAAGCTGTATGTGATGTTGTGCGCTCATAATCCCAGAATTTAGGAGGATCAGGAGCTTGAGGCCAGCCTGGGCCACATGCTAAGATACTATCTAAAAAAAAGGGAGGCAGTGTGGCATTCCCATATATAGATAACTACTGGATATAAATTATATGAGATACTTTGGTGAGCATTTTATCCGAATATGTATAACTTAATCCTTGATGATAAAATGATTGGATAATATGCTAGTTTTACAAGGAAAATGCATTCCAATAATTTAATTTCCTCAAAGTCATCCAGCTCCATAGTCCATGTCTAATACCTATTCACCTTTTAACACTGAGCTGAGCTTAAGGGCTCGAAAGACTTGAAGGCTACTGAAAAACAATTTCCCAGCAAATTAGTGATTGCCTGGTGCTAAAGAGAAGGAAGAATGACTCTGAAGAATAAATGGTAACTTTAAGGAATGGCGGGATGTCCTAAATCTTAATTATTTTAATAGTTTCAGAAATAACCCATCACGCTGGGCAGTGGTGGCGCACACCTTTGATCCCAGCACTAGGGAGGCAGAGGCAGAAGGATCTCTGAGACTTTGAGGCCAGC
>CABHPH010124706.1:0-35827 GCA_902168325.1 Peromyscus nudipes
GCTTAGCTTGCTCCTTTTCATTATAAATCTTCATTAGAATTACCACTAATCCCCACACAGCAGAGTCTATACTAAGATGTTTTGAGATTTCCTCTGCCAATGGAATTAATCCAAAATTCTTCATTTTAGCCTCAGACAGACTCTTTGGACAAGGGCAAAAAGCAGCCACTTTCTTTACCAAAATATCATGAGAACATCTCTTGGCAATATACTAAAATTCTTCTCCTCTGAAACCTCTTAAATGAGCCCCCACCAGTTCAAATAACTCTTAGCGTATCTGTCTTCCATGCGTCTACTAGTATTGCCCATTAAACAGTGCTTAAAGCATTCAGCTGCTTTCCAAACCCAAAGTACCAAAGTCCAAATTCCTCTAAACAACCACATGGTGAAGCCTATCACAGCAATACCCCAGTCCCTGGTACCAACTTCTGTCTTAGTTAGGGATTTTTTTTTTTTTTTTTTTTTTTTTTTGCTGTGAAAAGACACCATGGCCATCACAATTCTTATAAGGAAAACATTTAATTGAGGGGGATCACTTACAATTTCAGAGGTTCAGTTCATTTTCATCATGGTGGAGAGCATGGCAGCATGCAGGCAGACATGGTGCTGGGGCTGAAAATCCTTACCTCTTGATAAGGAGGCAACAGGAAATTGACTGACAGTCACACTGAGGGAAACTTGAGCAAAAGAGACATCCAAGCCCACCCCCAAAGTGACAAACTTTCTCCAACAAGGCCACATCTTCTAGTAGTGCCACTGCTTTTGGGGGCCATTTTCTTTTAAACCACCACAGCATCCATATATAAATTCATGAATCTGAAAGTATGGTATTGTTAAACTTGTCACTGATGTTACTCTAAATGGCACAACATCAAACAAAATATTCACTGAAGTTGTGGTTATGAAAAAATGTCTTTATTGTTAATTAATTCCACATCTCGAATTGTTGCCAATATTTACCAAATCAGTATGTCCATATTTGCTGAATTTTAGTTGTTTTAAATAAAATCCTTGACATTCTCTCAACTCACTAAGACACCATTACAGTTTCACAAAAGAGAACTTCAGTCAGGAACAAACACTGATCTCAAGGGATCCAAATCCTATTCCCATGTAAATATATCCAAAGGAGTTTGCTAGAGGGAAAAGAGAAGAAGAGATTAGTTGAAATGAAATGGAGGCTGAGTACTTCATATTGGTAGAGTTTAATATATGAAAGTATCTGGGCCAATTGTATTAACTGATTAGAGTCCCACTGGTAACAGCAAAGGTTTAATATCCCCATTCGTTATGACATTTTACAAAATGGGGAAAAGCTAGGAATATCTCCAACTACATTGAAGCAAATTTTATAAGGTGTGAAGGCAAATAAACAAATGAAAATTTGCTGGTTGGTTTCCAAGTTTCCCTCTCAGATGATAGAGCAGGACCCCAAATACTGCTCCCATTGAGAACGGAGTAGCCTTCTTATCTTATGCAAATACTTAGGTAGTACCAGAATATCCAAGTTCTGCTGGTTCTATACACTGTACAGGCACCTATCTATCCAGTGAATGAAGAAATACTGATTCAATGGTCTCACAGAAAGTTATTTTGCAATTATTCAGATACTTGCTAAGATATAAAACAATAAGCATGAAGAGTGAATCCATGAAGCAAGTTAGGAGCCAGAAACTAAAGAAGCTGTCTGTTGCCTAGATTGATTTTAATTGAGAGCATACAAGACAGAAGGAATAATGCCAAAGAAGAATGTAAGAGTGGAAATAGGCCATATCTGGGTCTGTGGTCCTGCTGCAGCCTGGGTTTTTGTTGATGTCCATGGCCTGTGTTGCCACCAAAGGCCACACGGATGCCCAGGATCTGGGCCACCACCTGTGGCAGGGTTGGTGTCTGAGGGTCATGCTACTGATAGGGCTATACAAATCTGAATGATATATGCTGCCAACTGGGGCTAGGGCATCTTATCAACCAAGCTGTGGCCAGGGCCATGTCTGGGTCCATGCCCACCTGCAGCCTGGTCTGAGTTAGTGTCTGAGGTTTCTGTTGTCATTCAGATGCCTGGAGTCTGGAATGCCACCTGAGGCCATGTAGGTCTGCAAAAGCCATGCAGCTGCTGGGTCCGTCCCGATCTGAGTGATCTGCATTGCCAACCAGGACCATGGTGACCTCCTGGCCCAAGCTGCTGACAAGGACCATGTCTGGGTCTGTGGTTCATCCACAGTCAGGGTCTGTGTTGATATCCATAGCCCATATTGTCACCAAGAGTCACATGGACAACTGGGATCTGGGCTGCCAGAGAGGACCATGTTGGTGTCTGAGGGATGTGCTGCTGCCAAGGCCACACAGATCTGAGAAACCTACACTGCCACCAATTGACTATTGTTATATTACACAGATTACTATTAAATTACATTATATATTATGTTAAGTTATATTATATTATAGAGTATATAAATGTTGTATATCCTAAATGGGATGTCTCTACCAAACCCTCCTCTCAGGGATCAGGGAACCCTGCAAAAGAGGCAGCAGAAAGATTCTAAGAGCCAGAGGGGTTGGAAGGCACCAAGGAAACAAGGTCTTCTAAACACAGCAGGACCAACACACATATGAACTCACAGAGACTTAGGCAGCACACACAGGGCCTGTAAGTGTATGCACCAGATGGGATCCTAGAGTTGAAAGGAGAAGTGGACACACACACTCCCAAACTGGGAGCTGTCTCCAATTGATAACCACTTGATAATGAAAAATTAATCATCTCCAAGGGAGTTTCAATGGGGATACAAACCACTCTTTAGAACAGGCCCATTGACCAGAGTACACAAAATGAACTCAATGGCATCTTTGGAGGTTCTTTGTCTCATAATGATAAATCAGGGCATTTTTTGTTTGCTTGTCTTTTTGAACGTAATATGGCTACTAGTGTTATGCTTTTATGGGATTCCTGTGTTTATAAACGTGTGCTTCTCTGCCTCTGTATGTGTTTCTTGTACTTTTTCCTTTCTTCTTCTGTTTGTTTTGTCCTATTCTGGTTTGTTTGCTTTTGCTTCATTTTATTTTATTTTATTATTATTCTTTAAGTGCCTCTTTGTTCTCTTAGTAGAGACAGAAAGGATGCAGATTCAGATGAGAGGGGAGGTGGGAAGGATCTGTGAGGTGCTGGGGGAGGGGGAAGCCATAATCAGAATATATTGCATAAAAAATCCATTTTCAATAATGGAAAAGTAGAGTGGAAAAAAAGAATGCTTTTTTATTTCCATCAATAAAATAGTACACATTAAGAAAGAAAAAAAAAGATACACAGCGATATATCTGAATAAGGATAAGAAGTCTTAATAGTTCCCAAACAGGATGAAACCTTTTTTGTCTAATTGCGATAAGAATGAACAGCACACAAAGAAATAGTTAGTAGGGAGATCTATAAAGTTCCATCTTTTTATAAAGATGAAACTTGGTCTACATACCTGAGATTTTACCACTATCCATTAGTCCTCCAAATTTTCAGAGACATTTGGAAGTAGTCATAATTATTCTTTATTTATAAAGTAATCATTTAGTGATATGCAAGGCCATTCCCAGTTTTGAGATGAAAACATAAATCAGAAATACATAAATCAGAATTTAGTATTTGTTGGGTTTTGCTTCTTACCCATATCTTCTATTAAACTCCAGGTAAGTTAGAGCTGACGTTCATTAAGAATCATTATGTGAATGATTGCTCCCACTTCCCCACAAACTCTTCTAGCCCAAATGTTTGACTCCCAGAATTGTAAAATTGTAAGTGGAAACCCCATCACCAGTGTGATGGTGTTGGAGTGTGTGGCAGTACTTAGACCAGGAGAGTGAACTCTTCATAAGTGAGTTCATGTCCTAGTAAGAGAGACCCCTTCACCTCTATCAGGTGAGCATTCTAAACAATGATGCCATCTGTGAGCTAGGAGGAGCGACCTAACCAGACACTACACCTATTAGCACCCAGATTTTAGATTGCCCAGCCTTTTAGTACTATGAGAAATACACTTCGTTGTTTATAACTCACACAGGTTATGGTATTTCCTTACACATTTCCAAATAGAATATGATACAGATTCTATTGTTATGCCATGTAATTACTCTCATAGTAGGATTAGTGGGAATAATTTTACTTAATTACACTTTTAATTTAAAACTTCACAAATGCCACCTGAGATACTTCCATATACTAATAGGAAAGAAAAGACTGGCTGAAACAGGTTCTAGGGTGTCTTGATTTATCTAATGGAGAAGATTCAACAGAGAAACAAATTAGTATGTGTTCTCAAGCAAATTACTGTTACAGCTCTCTATTATGATAACTTCATTTTTAATACTTGAATTTAAAATTTATCTATTTTTAAAATGTCAAAATTTATATAAAATTGTAATTCATTTAGAGGATAAAAAGATTCATTTCACCTCTTCCAAACCACCTTACAAATTTTGTTTTATAAGTATATACAACATATCATATTGATGTATCTTATTTGATCATAGCAACCATAGAAGACCCTATATTAGAGGTTTTTATAAACTGTTGTTTTGATTTTTGTTTTTTTTTAAGCCCAAAAGGATTAAAAGATTTGTACATATGTATTTATAGCTTTAATCACAGACCCAGTATTCACAGTTGATTTTGGTAACAATAGTATGCATGTCCTGTTGCCTATATTACACTTTTCTAAAAACATATTTTTATAGTTGAACCATCTTATCTTAATGAGATTTTTCTGTAAAAGCATTGTCTTAAAATGTTAGTGATACAGATATACATGCGCGTGCACACATACACACACACACATACACACACACACACACGCACACAAATTCTTTTGTTTACTCAAAAGTAAAAAAAATTAGTATATGGAAAGTTAGACTAACAAAGAACTGAAAATGAAGAGAGCTGGCTTCTCAATAACAGCACAATGGAGATATTTCTTGGGTATCTCCTAGAGATTCGTGTGAGACTCTAATCACACAGCAGCTGCTCCATGTTCTCAGCCTCCAAATTCTAGTAGCAAAAATCTCTGAATTTTTTCTGTTTGGATTTTGTATGCGAATTGACACAGGAAGGAAATAATTTTCTGGAACTGCTTATGTCCAATAGCTGAGTCCTCTACAGTAAAATTGCAAAAAGATATTAATAGACTAAAAGGCATACACATTTTGTTTTAATTTTATATGCAAATATTCTCTTAAAAACAAAGTGAAAACCCAAAGAATCGGTTAGAGTCAAAATGTTTTATGTGACTTTTAACAAAGAATGGCAGATTGTTGAGAACTGTTCAGACAGAAGAAAGAGGAGCTTGGGTGTGGTAGGTTATAGGAAAGAGAATTTAAGAGGCACATTGATGGTAAACAAGGGCTTTTGTTCAATAATAGCTCAGCGCTACCCCCATTAATGAAAATAGTGTCTGCTTCCTAATTCTGATATGGAGAAAGGAAGGAGGCATAATTGTAAGGGAGCTTTCTGTGTGTTAGCTGTAGAAATGAGAGAGAAAACAGGAGGTTGTTCTTGCATTGAGTTTTCCTCATAACAGCCCTTGCACCGTAGTGACATCTTGTGGGGTCACAGACACCTGATCAGCTTCCTACACAGACTGCCACATGGAGTTGAGAAAAGGTGTTTTCTACAATATAACCTGTCTCTGTCCATATCGCCATGACAACTCAGCTGGCAAGAGCGACTTAAGCAAAGAGGGGTCTATTTGGTGTTGTGGTTTGAGGGTACTGTCCATTACGGCACGAAAAGCATGGTCGTAGGAATGTGAGGCGGCTTGTCACGTTCCATCTGCCGTGAGGACGCAGAGAGTGATCAAGGCCAGGGTTGTTGACTTTCCCCTTTTCAGTCCGGGACTCCAGCCCACAGAAATGGTGCTGTCTCCAGTGAGGGTGGAGAGTTCCATCTCAGTCAACACAGTCTGGAAACTCCTTCACAGATATATGTATTCAAGGAGTCACGTTCTAACTAGGGGGTTCTCAACCTGTGGGTCTCTACCCCTTTGGGGTTGCATATCAGATATTTATGTTACAATTCACATTAGTGGCAAAAAAAATCACAGTTATGAAGTAGCAATGAGATAATTTTATGGTTGGGGGTCACCACAACATGAGGAACTGTATTAAAGGGTCGCAGCCTTAGGAAGGTGGAGAACCAACTGTCAGCTAACTGATTCTATTTCATATTGCGTTGACAAATATTTGCCATCACGGACCCCAAATATTAACTCACATGACAAACGTTTTTCCTAGCTTGATTCTGCAACCCATTTCTGTGCTGTTTAATTTAGAAATGTTTTAATCCTTTTTTTAAAAAAGGCTTTAGTGGAATTATGGTTCTATATGCTAAAAGGTAAAAACACTATAATACAGGGTAAGTTTCAGACACCATACCATAATCTGTGCCATGTCCTTCAGCTATTGGCATTCATATGGTAAATCAACTGTTAAAGCTAAGCCCTGAAAACACACATAAAAAAATAACATTATACTGGCTGAGCAGGTTATATTTAGGAATATATATGTATATACATATAAATACATACATGTAATAATTAATGAAAAAAGAGGCCATGAATTTGAAAGAGAGCAATGAAGGATATATGGTAGAGTTTAGAGGGAGGGAGGGAAGGGGAAAATGCAATTATATGATAATCTCAAAAATAAATTTATAAAAGCCACATCCTTCTATGTTCCATCAGTGTCTTCTTTATTCTATGCTCACGTTTTCATTTTCTTTCATTTTTATTTTTAGTATCAGTTGTTAATTTTCTGTGCGACATTCATTTCCATTAATAAACTAAGCTTCATTCTTTCCTACAGTAGTTGGGTAGAGCCTGTGAGTTGATAATGTTCATAGAAATTAGTATGAATATATAAGCAGCAGCAATATGAACCCAGTTACCATAAAGTTTTCCTCTGTAAAATAATTCAGTGTTTCTCAGTACAAAGTTTTATTATAAAAGTATTATACTTTATTGTTTTCCTTTTTTTTATTTTATGTTTTTCAAAACAGGGTTTCTCTGTGTAGTAGCTCTGGGTGTCCTGGGACTCTGTAGAATAGGCTAGTCATGAACTCACAAAGATTCACCTGCCTCTGCCTTCCAAGTGCTGTGATTAAAGGCATACACCACCACCCCCAGCTCTACCTTTGTTCTTGTATTTTGAATTTTGTCAATAAAAATTGTGAAAATTGTTTTTTTTATCTTGTTATATACTATATATGTTCTTGGGGTTTTGTTTTGTCTCTCGCTTAAATTTTTATGCCTGTCTTTCTAAGAAAAGTAGGCCAATCTCTTATCTAAATTTAGATAAAGCAAGCTTGACGGCTCAGGCCTATATCTCAGCATTTGGTAAGCTGAGGCAGAAGAATTGGGAGTTCAAGGATAGCCTCACCTTTTCTGACAAAGCATACACGCAAAAAGGTTGGATTCACTCAGCAACTCGAACACTGAACTTTCTGCTTGAATTTCAAAATGTACTTTAGAATACCTGAAAAGAGGCTGCACACTATCCTTTCTTTTCCAGATGCAAGCAGCAAGTTATAACCTTACATACTTTTAACTGGGATACTTATTGATTGCACTAGTGTGTGTGTGTGTGTGTGTGTGTGTGTGTGTGTGTGCGCGCGCGCGCGCGCGCCTGTGGGATGGAACCACATTGAAATTTTCCTACAAAAAGCATGTTTTATTTTGTTTTTGAAGAATGATTACATTTTGGAATGGAATAAAGAATTTGAAAGTTAGTATTTCTTATGCAAAGAGCACATTTTAATGACATAAATTCTTCAGGATGTATTATTGGTTCTTTGGACTCAGAAACTCTCAGAGAAGTGAGGGGGCTACAACTAACAGAGGAAGCCCTGGCTAGACATGACTCAGTAGCTCATCTCTTCAGTCAGGGCAAACTGGCTTACTCCTCTAACAGTTTTTTTCTTTGGTGGCTTCCAGGATAATCTTCAAGGTTCTCCAAATTATAGCAATCTATGAGAAGCATACTGAATGGCCCCTCAGTGAGTAGAACTTATGTCCTTCATGTTAATTTTTAAGAGCGTCAAATCAGATACCATGTCTGCAAATATAAGCCTTCCAGATTTCTGGATTCTTGTTCTCACTCAATCCTCCACAGAAAGCATTTGATACTGTGACCTTATCCCTTTTATTTTTTAAATCGTATATGAATCTAGGCTCAAATGAATTGACATCATTTGCTGTGGTCATAAAGCCTGCATGTTCAAAGCTGAGATTTAAATGTTAATTTATATTTCAAAATTTAAGTCATTGATGCCTGAGTTATAGAATCTCATGGTTTAGTGGTTCCTACCTGAAAATCGTTTCATTTTATAAATTTGAGAAGTCTCCTCTGAAAGGCAAAATTCCTAAGCTTGGCTAACATTTTATCTCTCTGTTAACCTTTTGATTGGGAGCAGGAGGGGGAGTTTAGAGGGAGAAACTACTCAGCCAAAGGTGGGAACACAGCCAGCTAATCTAACTTGACCTTGGTTATTACATTGCCTAGGGCAGGACTTGCTTCCAGTTATGATTTCATTGGAACATCTTTACTGAGAGTTCATTTACTTCATGACCTTTAGGAAAGAAAATGCTGCCTTAATGAGACAGAAAACTTCAAGTTACATTGCAAAATGTGTTTTGAAATCCCAGTCAAGCAAGTGGCACACCATTCCTGCCCTGGTTCATTCCTCAGCGAATGTCTTCATTACCACAAATAAATGGCTGTTCAATACCTTTCCTTCTTTTTAGATGAAATCAAACTATCAAGATTATATTTGCTGATCTCTAGTGTTTTAGCTCCCTCCAAAATAAAGCAGTGTGCATGTGTGTGTGTGTGTGTGTATATCTATCTATCTATCTACCTATCTATCTATCTATCTATCTATCTATCTATCTATATATATATATATATATATGTGCTTGTGTGTGCATGTGTGTGTCTGTATTATGTGCATGTGTGTGTGTGTGTGCCTTAAACCTTTGCCTCTACTCTTCAACTGCTATAATTATAGGTGTGAGCCAAGATAGCTAGCTTGAATTACATTTTTAAAAATCATGCTTATTGCATTTACCTCTGCTAACCAATGAAACTGAAATAATTGTTCTCGTTTCCACTGAGGTGGATAAAAACAAGTATTTTCAGTGAATGTGTGTATGAGGGAGGTAAAGGTTAGAGGTGGATAGGTGGAATGGATGTGACAGTATCCAACCCAGTGAAATGGAGCCTTGTAGTAATCTAAGAAAATGCCTTGCCATCAAAACTTGTACATCATGGAAATACATCTGTGAGTTTACTTTTATGTGAATGTGGCTGTGTTTGCATATTATACTACACTCAGTAAAAGGAATATTAGTGTAAAAATTCCTCTTCTGAAATTTGATAGATTGCCACGAAAACCAAAGCTTCCATGAGCTCCTTAACATTTTCCCTTAGAGCCGTCACGTCAACGAAACAGCTGCTAAGGGGATGTCTCAGGGCCTGCTTTCTGCCTTCCTTCCTTTCTTATTATTTATATTTGCCTCTTCTCTATCAAGCATGCGTTTTGCTTGATGCGTTAGCCAAGGCAGAGTGTGCCAACCCAGCTGAACAAGTGTGGTGTGGAGAACTTTAATGTAGTTGGAAAGTATCCAACTTGGAACAAGAGACAGTGCTGGGCTCAAGACTGGCCTTGTTTCCTTTCCCTTTCTTTGTGCCTGGAGTCACTGAGTCCTCTGGCTGTCTGGACTTTGAGGAGAGCAATAAGAATTCCCTCTAGTTAGGAGACATACCTGGGTGACAATCCTCAACCCTTCTTGAATTCAAGAGTATCCTAAGGAGAGATTTCTTTTTTCATTTGCTTGTGAAACTTGCTTTACTAATGCTAAGTCACTTCACAAGTCAGCTGATGACTGGGGAGATTAATTATCCTTGAGGGAAGGGAAACTTGAAAATGGTAAATTCTACTAAATTGTTGAGTAAAGTGAAACTGCTCAGTCTAGAGTTAAAGAAAGCAATTAAGCCAGACTGATGCATTTGTGGCCTATTTTCCGTGCCTGAATTAACTCATGGAATTAGAAGCAGAATAAGTCAAATATTAAAAATCCTAATAACTGAGTATTTAGGATTTTCCAGTCACTATGCTCAAGTTCTTTATCAGAGCAGACTGAACACAGACACTGTGCCATGGATGGGCTTAGCCACACCTTATATCCACCTAATGCCTTCCTTCAGCTGCTCAGGTGCCAGCACGTAGCAGGCCCAAGACAGAGTAGAACAATAGGAGGAAGTTCCAACAGTTTGGATTTATAACTCTTTTCGTGCCTTCACTAATCTGCTAAAGTGAGCTCTCTCCCCATAGCTCAGATACCTCTCCTTTTTAACACCTATAATGTAAGAAATTTGCTTGTAGATTGCTATTGGATCTCCTACTCCAGCACACGCACACACGCACGCGCAAGCGCGCGCGCACACACACACACACACACACACGCACGCACGCACGCACGCATGCACTCACGCACGTACTCCTTGTTAAGTGGCCAACATTACTAAAGCATATTTGACCTAAAATCACGTCAGCATCTTTCTATCAAACCTTGAAGGATCTTCATCATTTGAAACAGCTACCTCACATCAACCTGTAAGAAAATATTGCTATTCTCTTCAATTAACAGTTGAAGTAACCAACTATCCCAGAGACATTGATTGATAAATGGCGGCAGGAGGAAGAGAACCCAGAGCTTTCCAACTCTGAAACAATCAAACTGTGGTTTTTATAATACAGCGCCTCCCTTTAACTTCCAATAACGGTGGGGTTTCAGAGAAAGACGCACACAGTTTCTTTTCTATTGCTGTAATAAAATACCCCTGACAAAATCAACTTAAAGGAGAACGGATTGATTTGGCTCACAGTTCCAGGTTACTATTCATCTTTATGACAAGAACTTGAAGCAGCTAGTCATATGCATCCATCATACCCATCAAGGGAAGAGAGCAATGAACTAATGCATGTGTGCTAGTGCCCAGCTTGCCTGCTCCTTTTGATACGGTAACATCCTCTGCTCAGGAAGTGGCTCCACCCACAGTCAGGATGTATCTTCCCACATCGATTACATAACCAAGACCTAAGGTCTGCTTCCCAGGCATCAAGTTGTCAGTTCATATGAACCATCACATAAGACCATTTGGAGAGAGTCTGGAGAAACTTCAAAGAGGGATGCTTGGCAGGGGCGGTGGGGCAGGGGAGGCACTTTGCCACCTGACAGCTATGAGTCATTGCCCAAAGTTTCATAATCTTATCCACAAGTTGGCATCCACAACCATCCCCAAGCCTAGGGTGGTTACAAGACAGTTCAAGTCAAGAAAGTGGACAGTGCTCAGTTCTTGGCTACATTTAAACTACATTAGACTCTGTTAGCACTTAATGCCAGTAACCTTTCCAATCACATTTCTACTCAAAGACAGAAGAGAAAACACATGTAAGGATGAGCACTGTTTCACAGGTACTGAAGACCTGTTGACTCCCACCAGCTGTTATAATAAAAATAAAGAATAATAAAGGGACACACAGCCTCTTACATAGATAATGTTCTGGCTCCGTTGTAAGGTTTCAATATCAGTGGCTATTTTCATCCCAAGCCATTTTGAATGAGCTAATATTTTATTTGTGTGTGTTTCAAAAGAAATCATAAAGTCGAGTGAAGTAATGGCTCCATTATGCACATTAAGGGTTTGGACTCTGCATAGTCAATGAGTAGGGAGAATCTGAAGTTATTTCAAACCACACTCCTAATTTTATCTACCCACTTTCCATATAAGCTGGTAAGAACTATGAAACCTCTAATCAGCCAGAGAATAGACAACAGAAACCATGTGATTTCACATTTGTTTCCAGGTACTTTATGGAAGCCATGGAGTTATGTAGTGTTAGAGGGAACACTGGAAAATTTCTCAAATTGGCACATTTAACTAGTAGTAACTTCCCTAAGTCTAGGTGCCTTTAGAACCATGGGGTAGGTGTGTGGAGTCAAGGATAAGTCTTGAAACTGAATTCCAGGTCTGCCAGTATGACCTTGGACGTACTTCCATAGTCCCACATTAAACAAGTATATATGACAGTAGCTGTCTCATTATTAGTTGTGACCTCTAAGAGAATCTAGATAATCAGCATGGTGACCATATGTATAGTGTGTTCTCACTGCATTTTTGAAATTATTATTCTGTGGACAATTTTGTGGCTCATTCCATTCATAATTGGAAATATCTGTAATTCCAGCTTGTCATTAGATTCTGAGTGTATTAAAAAGGTTTAAAAAAAGACAATAAACCATGTTCTAGGGACATTAAATAATTAGGAATGAGAAGAAATTATAGCTTTTACTTACAAATTCTTATGTTCCCTTAAGTTCTAGCTGATAAGCTGAAACTTTTTGAGCTAAATGTTTTAATCATCAACCCTTCCGGAATGTTTGTGAAGTCCCCGTGTGGGCGTGATGAAAATGCTGGGTGTGTAATGCCACTAATGGCTCTGGAATGCATGAGCAGCGTTTTTCAAGGTTTTCAACAAGGTTATAAACTAATTAATTTCAAGATCATTTTTTATATAAAGTAAGGGATCTATTCATGGAGAATTATAGTTTTAATGGACTATGCTCAGGACTCAAACCAGAGGACATCTGAATTTTTCTACTTCTCAAATCCAGATGCTGTCTAGACTTTAATCAGTGAATAGAATGGTCAAATAACATGTATGCAAAACCCTATCAAAGCTGAAGATCATCTATGTGAGTAGCAAACTCCAGGGGTAGGGGCCTTTATCCTCACCATTCTTAAAATTGCTTATAACTCACAAACTTATCCCTTGGCTCAATAGAGGGCAATTGCAGTTTGTCTCTCCCTCTGGAAAACCACAAAGAAAAGTCACCCAGTGTTGCTAAGGTGTCTCACATTTAGCATGTAGAAAACTGTCCATGGTGTCTTCTTTCATTCTCCTCCATTAGGATGGTTTTGAATGAATGAGCCACAGAGTGAGAACTCGGAGCTCTTCCAAACAAGTCTTTCATCCCTGTCCTTCCACATTGAATTCGTCACCAATGTCTGTCCATGTTATAAACATACTCTCCAATCTGTTCTGCTGTTTCTGCCCTTCCATCCCTCCTAGTCTGAGTACTGATACTCTAGTTGGTACCTTCAAATGCCCATAACAGCCCATTCATGGTCTCCAATCTAGTTCCCTCTCCTTCTTGTTCTATTCCACTTACAGACATATTAGCAGTCTTTCTAACACGGATCTGACATTGTCATTTCTTTCCGAATCTCTGACCTACCTCAGCACTGAAATTCTATCACCTCCCCCCCATCCCATCACAGCCCTAACCTATACCACCATGCTCACCTTACCTCGTGTGCTCTTGACTCTCATCCTCAGCAGACCAGCACCCAGGTATTCCAAGGGCAGAGCCACCTTTCTACCCCTCTAGACCTGATTTATTCATCCTGTCAGTTTAGAAAACTTAACTTTTTTTTCAGAAATTCATTCCCCTATTACAATTTCTCAGACATGCTTTACCTTACCCATCATCACAATGTTGCAGTTATTAATGATGATTTGATTAATATGTATGCTACCAAACTCTGCTCACTGTTATATCTTTCACATCTTGTACAAGCCCAGTGCTCTCAAACATTCAACAGTTAAATATATATATATATATATATATATATATATATATATATATACACACATAATTCTGGCAAGCCAGGGCTATAGAGTTGGACCCTCTTTAATAAACGAATGAATAAATCCTATAACAATTAGGAAATCTTAAATCTCATGAATTTTGATAAATGATAATGATAAAATGTTATGCTGACAAGTACCTTTATGGATAACAGTAATAGAATATCTAATAAGAATCTGTGATTCATATGAAGAAACACACACACACACACACACACATACACACAGAGTTATGAAGTATGGCTTAATTCCCAATGAGTCACAACCCAAAATTCTCTGGAAACAATATAAAACCTAATTCCAAGTTTGGTCAAATTAACTTTCAAGTATGTATCTTATATTCAAAATAAAATGATTGACGCTTGACTCTAAATATGTGAAATCTTTCAAATGCCTCAGAAATTGATATAGCAAGGATCAATGGCACACTTTCTCAATTATATTTGTCTTTTATTCATATCAAACTAGTGTTGGCATAAAAACATTGGAACTAACTTTGGAGACTAAGGTTTTATTTCTAATTCCAGTTTTCTAAAGGTTTTGGAGTTGTCTTCATTTTCTCATCCCTTTTCAGCTTTTACCACTTAATATTGTGTAAAATCCCAGAGTATCATGGAAATCCTAAGTCTGGAAGTTCCTTCTCTTATGTGGCATGCATACAAATGCTGTTTTCATTGCTCCACACTTGCAGATGCCTTATCAATAAGATCAATGGCTGTGGAGCCTGCATGGGACTGGACTAGGCCCTCTGAATAGAGAGACAGTTGTGTAGCATGATCTGCTTGGGGGCCCCCCTGGCGGTAGAATCAGAATCCAGCCCTGGTGCATGAGCAGGGCTTTTGGAGCCCACTTCTATGATGGGACACCTTGAACAGCCTTGGGGCAGGGGAGGGGCTTGGAGCTGCCTCTACTAAATGTACCTCCCCATGGGAGGCCTTACCTTCCTGTAGGAGGCAATGGGGGGTGGATTGGGAGGGGGAGGCTGGGGGGGGTGGAAGGAGGGAAGAGGGGGATTTTGGTAGGTAAAATGAATACATTTTTTTTCTTAATAAAAAAAGTTGGAGAATAAAGGACTGTTTAATGTTTAACTGGAGAATTAAATGAAATACAACCACCACCACCACCAACAAAACTGTATATAAAATACCTACCATCATGGGACACGTGCACTGAATTCCCAACTAATACTCGCCTTTGCCTTTGTAGTTTTCTTTTCCATTTTACCAGATCACTTTGACTATTGAAGATTGTTGAAAAAATATTGTCTACATGCCCATTTGTGTCTGCTGGGTTTCAAGTCAGGTTTGCTCACACTTCTACAGGAGATGGTTACAGAGATCTTTCAGTTACGTAGTGGAATGACTTTTTCATTCTGATGAGTACATTTAGTTGTAGAAAGATGCCAATCAAGACCGCACTTGAAAGCTCAAAGACAGAAGGACCTTTAAGAAGCACAGGAAGGAGGACACATAACCCGTGTCATTTTCAGACTGAGGTTCTCTGACATGTGGTTTGTCAAAAGGAAACATTGGTGGCACCAAAAATGAAACCCTAACCTTTCCCACATACATCTAAGGCTTTCTCTGAGGGACCACCTTGCTGTGGAAAGCTGAGTCACACCCCTATTTCTCTGGGGAAAGAAGTGATTTGAAACCAACAGCTCACTTCTTCCAGGCAGTTAAGGGAGGTGCCCCTTTGAGCATATAATCTGTGATAGAAAAACAACGGCTGTTTCTTCATAGAAGTTTTCTTTCAAAAAGCAGGGGAGGGAGAACATAAATCTGTTTAATACGTCTTGTTCAATATACTCTTTCAAAAGTTGGAGTGAGAATTTGAGTGTTTACATTTATAAAGAAGAGGAATTTGGGAGCAGGGTATTTTATCTCACACTGCCAAATCTCCTTTTTTTGTATTTAGCATTGAATGCTATATTAATATTGAAGGATTCAGTGTGTTGGTTCTTGGGTGACACATACATATGAAACACACATATATATTGCAGTATAAATGCATTGCAAACAATTCAAATTAATGAATAAAATCTCTGTTGGAATAAATTAAATCACTGATAGTTGGCATAGATAGTTAGCCTTAGTTGTCACTCAAACTTAAATTCTCTGGCTTATGTCTCTTTGAAAATAAAGATATAACTCTCTACATAAAATAATTTCATTCCATCTAATTAATACTTACACAAAGAAATAATTCCCTTATTGCCACATAAAATAGCAGTGGGATTACTTGAGAGTCAAAAATATGGATTTTAAACTCTTTCCTGAGATGAAACCCTGGGTTCATCACTCACTGATTGCTATCTTGAAAAAGCAGCACAGACTCTCTACTTCAGTCTTCTTATTTGCAAAATGGATATGCCATTGACCTAGAATTATGGAAAGTTTAAAGCATATATATTGGTAACAAATTATTGCTATTGTTTTGTAATAAACTTTGGGATTTTAAATATTTACTCTATAAAAATCAACATGGTCAGTGTTCATTTAATGGTACTAGTAGTGTTCATGAGAGATGTACCACTCCTTATGCAAGAGCGGCCAGAAACTAATTGGATGATAATTTCCAATTTTGCATTGACTGATGTGGGACTATCCACTCATTGGATGTGACTTCCCTCAATTGGTTGTTCTAGAACATCCAAATGTACAGGGTTACTCAGTGTAACTGTAAGATCCAATGATGATGCCTTGGCAAAGGCATCCTTGCCAAGCATCTTCAATGTACTGCCTGGGATTATTCCTGTCAGGGAGTTCAGTATTCCTCTAATGAAGACATGGCTGTGGTGGATAGGATAGAGGAGGCACACAGGGAAGACATGCAACCTACAGGTTTTAGGTGCTGGGAGTCTAACTTGTGCATGGTGAAGAAAACACTCTGTACAATTGTTCTCTCTCTCTCTCTCTCTCTCTCTCTCTCTCTCTATCTCACACACACACACACACACACACACACACACACACACACACAAGAATGCACACATGCATGCTACTGCCCTAACCTCTTTACAACACTGCCAACTAAGACTGTAAAAATGAAAGGACTGTGGAAGAGGCAGTTGGACCTGATTTCTTGTCTTCTCTTCCTATTCCCAGCCAGACTGAAAACATCCTTTTGCACTCTGCTCTCTGTAGAAATGAAAGTGGGTTAGGCACAGGAACCAGAGCCTGACTTTTTTGCTGATACAATGTCCTCCTGGTGTTCCTGCTGCACATTTGAAGTTGAGGTCGATTTAAAATCAAGAAACATACAAGTTCTTTTCCTTCCCCAGCTTCAGCAGCAGCAATAACCGCAGCTTTGCTGTTTCCGTTATTTTAGGGAGGGGGCAGTTACATTTGATTAATGCAGGAGAGAGGATAATAGAGCTTTGAGTATTTAGGCTTCTTCCCCCAAAACAACAAAAATTGATTCATCCCATCATTATCTCTAAAGTGCTAAGTTTTGAGATTATAAATTATTCCATTCTCAACGATGTTCAACTTCTAATCGAGTCTGAAGTGGATGAGACTGTCAGATTCAAAGATTTGGATAAAGTATGCTTCACACTGTTGTGATGAGAAGAGTGAAAAGCACTTAAAATAAATGATCTGCCAAAGGGACTCACATTTATGATTGATTATTGATCTCTGGGAGGACTTTATACAGGGAGAAATGTTTCTATATTACACCTTATGTTCTGGAATACAGCCTAAGCATCCTTTCAAACAATCTGAAAAATGCAACACTCCTTTTTAGTCTCATTTGGAGGAGAGTCAAGGGTGAGAGTTTTATTGCCCCACATCTCTCTGCTGCTTCTTTGTTGAGTCCTTCCCAATTAGGTCTTGTTTCCTTGTTTTTCCATTCCTAAGTATACTGAAGTCCTGGTGCTCACGTCTGCTGGCTTGATTTTCACACTCAGAATCTGAACCTCTTTCTATGACAATTTTTTTTTCTCACTGTTTTTCTCTGAATCACTCCTGACAGAAATGGTGAATAAGTTGATTCATCTTATCCTATGATTTACCCTGAAGACATTTGTAGAGTTTACTTTCTAATTCATAATTCTTCATTTTGCATGAGTATGTAAAGTTTTCTTGGTAAATGCAAACCTCTTAATAATGTTCTCCATATCATGAAATGTATTTCCAAGCAGTCTCTTACTATAGCCTGTGACTAGATCCATCCCCTTACCTCATGCAACATATTCAGAACAGTACATCCTGAAAGGTAGTGCCTTAAACACTTATGTCTAAAACAGGCCTGTGTTCTAAGCTCAAAGAAATGCCACAATGTCAAGATTTCATTAAGCAATTCTGACAGCTACCTGGGACTCAACATGCTTTTGAAGTATTAAAGTCTCACTCCATTTTTACTTCTTAGTTTTGCAAATTCTATCATCTTATGTGACATTCCCAGGAATCCTTAAGCTCTTTGGTAGTCATGGACTTGTCCAATAATCTGAAGTGTATGTCTCTCCAACCCAAGGAACTATATCATGCATACATATTTTTATTGGGATGCAAACTCCCTGTCCTGTCAAGGGATTGTTATTAACTTCTTTTTCCCCAACATTTCCTGTGAAATGCTATTAGATTTATCTTTGTAAACTACTGTCATTATCAAGTGATTAGATTACTCCTTCCCCAATTTATAGCATTCAACTATGGATAGACTGAAACAGAGTGGCATGGTGTTTCCTTGTGTTATCACGGTTTCCATGGCTCAGCCACTTTACTATGTTTAAGTCTTATGATAAACTTGAATAATATTATCTTCTTCCTATAAAGAAGAAATAGGAAATCAAACATATTTAGGCAAACTACATTCAAAGTGAAGTCGCTCTTACTTTAAGACTTCAGGATTTCCTCTCACATGAAGGTGTTTGCATTATGCCATTTTGTCTAAACCTACACAACTTTCCCAGCCTTGAATAAAGGAATTGTCCCCCAAACACTATCCAATTTTGTTTTGCATGCTTCTTTTCTTATGGTCTTTGAGCTGTATTAATCTCACCATCCTTCTAAAAATTCACACACATGCTTTCTCACATGCTGCCCCTTACTTTATGTCTTAGTTATGGTTTCTATTGCTTCGATGAAACACCATATAAAAAGTTGGGAAGTGAAGGGTTTATTTGGCTTACACTTCTGTGTTCATCATCAAAGGAAGTCAGGACAGGAACTCAAACAGGACAGGAACCCGGAGGCAAGAGTTGATGCAGAGGACATGGAGTATATGTGTGGGGGTGCTACTTACTTGCTTGCTCAGCCTGCTTTCTTATAGAACCCAAGACAATCATCCTAGGAATAGAACCATCTACAATGGGCTGGGCCCTTCCTCATCAATAAGTAATTAAGAAAATGCCTTCCAGCTAGATCTTATTAAGGCACTTTCTCAGTTGAGGTTCCTTCCTCTCCGATGACTCTAGTTCCCGTGTCAAGTTGACATAGACTAGCCAGTATACTTTAGACAGGAAGGAAACTCATTCCACACTAACAGCTCACTTTCTTCTATGGCCTACTTTGGTTTGTGCTTCTCTCCTTCATGACTTCTATAAACATCCCATTGGCACCTGTAATCATATACTCTATTACTGTCTTCTTTAGTATTTTTCTATCAATTCACAATGTTGTGTAGCTTACCCAGTGTGTGCTTTGCCATTTCAATAAACTATAGGCAGTTGAGGGAACCATATAATTTAATTTACAAACAGCAGGGTTCCTCTATAAATGCTGAATGAGTGATTATGCATGCATGCATAAGTGACCCATTTTCTGGCATGAAACACAGGCACATTAGTAAGTCTTTATTTCTCTCTAAGTTGATTCTTTGGTGAATTCTTCATGGAATGGAGTAACAAAAAGGCTTTCTTTTCCATTTAAAACATTACTAAAAGATTTGCTTGAACCACACTACAAATATATACTGACCTTTAAAGGGGGCCTTAATTTTAAAATAGTAGAAAGGGAAGTTTCACTCAAATGTGTGGCTTTCAAATAGGCTATTAGGCTTTCCTTATATCAGTACTGTCTGGTTGGTCTTTAATAAAAAGAATACTTTAAAAACAATCTTTTCAGTCTGTCTAATGTTACTTACATGTATATGTTTGCAGGGCTGACCATTTGGTGCTGTACAACCAATTGGTATGTTTTTCCCTGGAGGGAGACTATTTCTCTTCCTACTCAAAGGAGAGTTATAGAGGAGGAAAGAGAAGGGAAGAAATGATATAAAATAGAATTTGTTTTTAAAGAAAGAAACAAATTGCAGTCGGGATAAAAAAAATAATAATCAAGAGAAATAGAACCTGCTTCTTGTTGAAAAGTAAAGTCATGGTTTCTGTGAGCAAGTTCAGATTTTATATGAAATGCAGAGGGCTGTGCCTAGCAAGCACACATGCGAGTTTCCTGTCTGCACAATCTTAAATGCAGCGTCTCCATTAGTTAGGTTCTGTGTTGCTATTGATGGGATAATCTTTACAGTGCTTTTTTTTCAGACACACAAAGAAAATAAAATTTTCTCAAAAAAAAAACCAAAAAACAAACAAAAAAAAAAACCTACAGGCAGGATCTAATACATACAGATTGTTTCATTCTTACTAAATTAAACATCACAAAAGTGTTTTCTCTCTGCATGTAAAAGGACTGAGCACTACAGGGAACTGAAAAGTAACCGTTTGTTTATTTGGTCCTGTATTTGTGCCATCGTTCTCAGGGCTTGAATTCTCGCTAGCATCACACAAAGAAACAAGAAAAACCACTAACATACAAATTACTATTGTAAAGTACAAAGACCGATTTGTACTTGCCTTCATTGTCTTATTTTCAAATTACCTTTATTTTTAAAGGAGGAACAAGGCTCTGGGATCCATAACCCATTGAAGAAACAGAATAATACCAGCATTTCCCAGCTCTGCTCTTCATCAGGCCACGGAGCACTCATTCACCTCCTGGAAACATACGTCATGACTTTCCCTCTGAGAAATTCTAAGACTGTCACAGGTTTATCTGAAACTGCCCAGCGTGTTGTTCATCACTAACTTTATTAATTACAGCTCTTGGACAGTGTTAGACTCTCTGATGGATGTGATTGTTTTATTGCCTGTTTGTTTTTGTCTTTTGATCATTTGATCTTAAGTACTAGCCTCATGGGTGAGTTTTTGTTTCAGAGGTCAAATATCGTGCATCAAAAATTGTACCAATATTTTGAAATTTTCAAGACATTACCCTCCAAATTCAATATTTTTATTGCTTCAGGCTTTTATTTGAGATTAGGTTTTGATTCTCCTAAATATGGCTTAATTCTGAGTGCTGAAATCTCCAATTTTGCAATGTGGATAAAAAGGAGACATTTTCTAAACACTTAGATATGCAAACTTCATTGGGTGAGGAAAGTGGTATGGACTCAGTTTTCTCTATGATGATGAACACTGAAAACACAGGAGAAGCATGGGGCACTGCTTCAGTCTCTGTCCTCTCTCCCATTCTGACACTATTTCACTCTTGCTTTTCCTGTACACATCTGTGATATTATTAAGCTGTTATCTCAAATGGTGTTTTTTCAAGTTTGTGTAAGTTAATGGGTTGAAAACATCAACAAATGTCCATAGATATTTGTGGTTTGAAAAGTGCTTCAAGAACATTTCAATACTACCGCTAGATGATTTTAATTTCCTTTTGTATTCACTTGTGTTTTGGTTTGCTTGGCTTAATATTTCTTTTCTATTCTTTCATCAAATAGCATCTGCCTGATTTGAGGAGTGCCACTCTCCCACTCAGCAGGTATGATGGTAGAAAATTAGTTTCTATGGACTGCACCATTAATGTACCACAATCTTGAAAGATAAGATAAGGCAATAGATACTTTTTTCAGTCATATTTCGAGAGGTCAGAAGTGCAAAATTATCATGAGTGTTGTTCCTTATTAGGGGACTTAGAGAGAGGCATATATCCCACACTTTTCCTCTGGGATCTAGTTCTTGCAGTCTGGAAATAATTGATACTCCATGGCATACAGATACAATATGCCAATCAGCCTCCCTTGCCAGGAACCTTCTCCCTCATGTCTCCATGCTGTTTTCCATGTACACGTTTATCTCTGGCTCTTCTCTTTTCATAAAGCCTGCAGTCATATTGAATTAAGTCTGAAAACAGATGAAGACAGTCACATTTTGAGGTTTCAGAAAGGGTATGGACTTTTAAAGATTGCTGCCTGTTCAAGTCAGTACACCCGTATGACCAATCACAATGTCAAACCTCCTGGATACAGCATTAGTCCATCTGGCACCTGCTCTGAGAGTTTATACACCAAAACAAGTTTAGGGGTTTATTCTCTCTTTCCTGGATCTCCAGTCTGAGATGTGATTGACCTGAAGGCTTTTTTAGAAATAACTTTAAGTGAATCTATAAGGCTAATATGAAGAGAAAAACAGACTTGGATGATAGAAGAGTAAAAAGATGGGGGGAGACAGCAGAAGGAAGATCTGGCATTCTCCAAACTAAACAGAAACTGTAAATCCCTTTTGTTTATCTGTGAGATCCATTTGGATTTGGTTTGAATAGGATCAAATACACCGGTGTGCAGAAGTCACACCAATATAGTGATTTAATTTCCATTGCTGATATACTCAGAAGTGAGATTGCCAAGGTATAAGGCAATTCTTCTTTTAATTCTATATGGAGCCAGAAGGTGGAGGAAAATAGGGATACTGGATAACATGTACAAACATTCAACTGTAAGGTACATAATCCCCAGTATATGGCATTTTTTTTAAATTTTATTTTATAATTTAATTTAATTTTACATATCAGCCATGGGTTCCCCCTCCCCCCTCCCCCAGCCCACCCCCCATTCCCATCTCCTCCATGGCAAAGACTCCCTTGAGGATTGAGTTCAACCTGGTAGATTCAGTCCAGGCAGGTCCAGTCCCCTCCTCCCAGGATGAGCCAAGTGTCCCTGTATAAGCCCCAGGTTCCAAACAGCCAGCACATGCACTGAGGACAGGTCCCGGTCCCACTGCCTGGATACCTCCCAAACAGATCAAGCTAATCAACTGTCTCACTTATCCAGAGGGCCTGATCCAGTTGGGGGTTCCTCAGCCATTGGTTCATAGTTCATGTGTTTCCATTTGTTTGGCTATTTGTCCCTGTGCTTTTTCCAACCTTGGTCTCAACAATTTTCGCTCATATAAACCCTCCTTTCTCGCCAACTGGACTCCCGGAGCTCCACCTGGGGCCTGGCCGTGGATCTCCACATCTGGTACCCTCAGTCATTGGACGAGGTTTCTAGCACAACAATTAGGGTGTTTGGCCATCCTATTACCAGAGTAGGTCAGTTCGGGCTCTCTCTCGACCATTGCCAGTAGTCTATTGTGGGACCTCTTGAAACTGAGAAGCTTTTGTAGAGCAAAGGATACGGTCAACAAGGCAAAGCGACAGCCTACAGAATGGGAAAAGGTCTTCACCAACCCCACATCTGACAGAGGACTGATATCCAGAATATATAAAGAACTCAAGAAATTAGACATCAAAATGCCCAACAGTCCAATTAAGAAATGGGCTATAGAACTAAACAGAGAATTCTCAACAGAGGAAACTCAAATGGCTGAAAGACATTTAAGGAATTGCTCAACATCCCTAATCATCAGGGAAATGCAAATCAAAACGACTCTGAGATACCACCTTACACCTGTCAGAATGGCTAAGATCAAAAACACTGAAGACAGCTTATGCTGAAGAGGATGTGGAGCTAGGGGAACTCTCCTCCACTGCTGGTGCGAATGCAAGCTTATACAGCCACTTTGGAAATCAATATGGTGCTTTCTTAGAAAATTGGAATCAATCTCCCCCAAGATCCAGCTATACCACTCTTGGGCATATACCCGAGGAATGCTCAATCATACCACAAGGGCACTTGCTCAGCTATGTTCATATCAGCATTGTTTGTAATAGCCAGAACCTGGAAACACCCTAGATGCCCTTCAACTGAAGAAAGGATAAATAAAATGTGGCACATATACACAATGGAGTACTACTCAGCAGAGAAAAACAATGACCTCGTGAGTTTTGCAGGCAAATGGATGGATCTAGAAAAAATCCTCCTGAGTGAGGTAATCCAGACTCAGAAAGACAAACATGGTATGTACTCACTCACAGGAGGATACTAGATGTAAAGCAGGGATGACTGGACTGCTACTCACAACTCCGGGGAGGCTACCTAGAGAACAGGACCCCGGGAAAGACACAGGGATTGTCCAATGACAGAGAAATGGATGAGATCTACATGGACAACCTGGACGTGATGGGGGTAATGAAGGGCAAGGGTCGAGGGAAAGAGGGCTTGGGGGAGTGGGAGATCCCAGCTGGATCAAGAACAGAGGGGAGAACAAGGAATAAGAGACCATGGTAAATGTAGACCACATGAGAATAGGAAGAAGCAGGGTGCTAGAGAGGTCCACAGAAATCCACAAGTATATGGCAACTTTGAATCTCAAAGGGGGAGTAAATGAAAGGAAGATATTTTTAAATTGAATACGCATGGTCTTGGATATGCAGGATTAACATAGTAAAAATGGCAATCTTACAAAAAGCAATCTACAGATTCAATGAAATCCTCATCAAAATACCAACACAATTCTTCACAGACCTGGAAAGAATAATACTCAACTTCATATGGAAAAACAAAAAACCCAGGGTAGCCAAAAGAATCTTGTACAATAAAGTAACCTCTGGAGGTATCACAATCTCTGACCTCAAGCTCTACTATAGAGCTACAGTAATAAAAACAGCTTGGTATTGGCATAAAAACCGACATGTGGACCAATGGAATAGAATTGAAGACCCTGACATTAATCTGCACACCTATGAACATATAATTTTTGACAAAGAAGCCAAAACCGTACAATGGAAAAAAGAAAGCATCTTCAACAAATGGTGCTGGCATAACTGGATGTCAACATGTAGAACACTGCAAATAGATCCATATCTGTTACCATGCACAAAACTTAAGTCCAAGTGGATCGAAGACCTCAGCATAAATCCAGTTACTCTGAACCTGATAGAAGAGAAAGTAGGAACTAGTCTTGAACACACTGGCATATGAGATCACTGCCCATTATTTTTAATACAACCTTTTGAGAAGTACAAGTAGTATGGTGTTCATCATTGGAGATAAATGGAATACCCCAAGATAGTGAGAACAGTATTGAGGGATGCACACGTTAAACCTTGGAGACAGAGGACTGAACGCTAGAGCTGACACAAGAAAACTTCAAACTTGATGCAGCCCCATGGTAGAGCTGCCGATCTGGAAAATACTGAAATGTCATGGAATTAAATTTTCCTTTTTTTTTTTTTTGGTCAAATAAGTATAATCATTTTTGATCTCAAAATTGCTACAAGGATTAGGAACACATAAGGGAAGGAGAGAATGTCCAGTGGTTAACAGCACACTTCTAGAGAACTCAGAGTCCATTCACATATGGAGGTTCATGATTACCTGTAACTCCAGTTCCAGGGGATCCATGCCCTCCTCTGGCCTCTGTGGGTTCTGCATGCATGGGGTGCACAGACTTAAACGCAGGATCCTATATATACAAAAATAAATATTTTTTAAATAGAATGACAGAGATGCACAAGAATCCAACATTCATAGCCAGGGTAATAACTAGGTTGCTGAGGCAAGCTTCAACTTGCAGAAATAATTTATTTCAACCTGTCAAAATATATTTGTTTGTTTTGCTTTACGTTTTTAAACATACACATTTTGCTAATGTCTTTCTCTGGCTTTATTGTGATATGACTGACAACTTTAAATGAGTATATCCAAGGTAAAATATACAATGCATGCATTTTTGAATAATGACCACAAACAAGCTAATTAGTAGATGCATTAACTTTGCATGTGCACTGAAAAATATTAAGTATACAGAACACGTTTCAAACATAAATTCCCATTGTGTTGTATACAAACTATCATATATTAAGTCTCAGATGTGGCACACCTCTTAGCTGAGAGTTTGTATGTTTGATCAATATCTCTATTACTCCTACCTTCTGACAACTTCAAAAATAAAAATAGAATTATCATGTGCTCTTGTGATGTCCTTTGTGTGTATAGAGGAAATAAAATCACTGTAATGGTTTGTGGTGTCTACCCCCCTATCTTCACTGCCTTGCCATTAGTAGTGACTAAAATACAATGCCTAAGTAAGTGGACATCATCAGATTAGTTAGAAGGAAAATGAATTATGGGATATGATTCAATCATCACAGGAGAAATCTTTCTCTTTCTTCCATCTATGACATCTTGAATGAACCTGTGGTAGGTATCCTGTTAAGTAGCTTAACAGGTTCTAGAACATTTAAAAGCACCCTAATATCATTTCTAAGTGGAATATGCAAAGAAATGAACTTACAGAAGCCATTACTTTAAAACTGGGTAATATGATCTGAATTTCCAACTTTTCCAGAAAAAAGAAATCAGATTTCCAGTTTTGGGCATTGAAGACAGCAATAGCCTGTGGCTGAGGATAACTGCTCACTGCGATCCGGGTGGATCCAAGGTTCTCCTGGTCCCCTTCCCTTCTGCTCAGCACTTTCTTCATGCCGGTACCCTTTCAATCCTTGAAGGTGTATGCATGTGTGACACACATATGCACCATTCAAAGAACAAATGTCTCAGTTGCTGCAGGAGTACACTGACATAAGAGGAATTAAATCACTCTCATAGAAGGCAAGTGACTCGGAAACCACTGTTTCTTTCCTGGTTTTGGTCCATTTGATTTAATAAAAAGTGGTAACAAGTACATATATTTCAAATACTTATGGCACACATATGTGTATATATGAAAAGAAAATAAATACATAGAAATCACCTTTCATCTTTAAATTTTCTCATTATAAATAAATAGGAGTTTCAAAGTATTTGCGTAGGTGCCCACACATACATAAGTGGTATTAGAATAGACTTCCTAGGTCATGACATTGTTTGACAATACATTACAATCCATTCCATATAAATGCATGCAGGCCTGTATTCTCATTCTAATAGACACATAATACTAAAATTCAAAATACATTATACACATAGGTCATCCTTTATGTTTAAATAGAGAATAGTGTTTACAAACAATGGTGTTATCATCATCTGTTCTTTTCAGTGTCGTTTTGTGTTCTAAGCCTCACATGTTAATCAAGACCCCTCAGCTAAATTGCCTTCCCTGTGGTAGTCTACATACTTCTTTCTGGTTGAATATGGGCCAGTTTGTCCGTAGGATGAGCTCAAAGACAAGGTGCTACCATGTCAAAGTAAGTGTCTACTTTAGTTTCTGATACAGATAAGCATATATTAATCAGGAGCCTTGGTGGTGCACTGAGACTTTCTATTAGAGTATAGATGTGTTTAGATATTAATATGAGATCATATATAATGTGCCATTTTTATTTAATAATAGCATTTTCTTGGGTTACATTCACTTTATGTGAAATTTTAAACTGGTAAAACCAAACCAATATCTATCTATCTATCTGTCTATCTATCTATTTATCTATCTATCTATCTATCTATCTATCTATCTATCTATCTACCTATCTATTTATCTATCTATCTACATATATAATAGAGAGAAAGAGAATATGCACATTCTGTCCTCCCCTGCTATATCTACATACATCAAAGGCAGTATGGTTGTTTCTGAAATGCATCTTCTACTAATAAAAGTGACAACAGAAGGAGCACTCACCCTCATCCCCATCAGTTAGATGCCAAGTGGAAAAGAAGCAAAACCATGTGCCCAAACCCGCAGAGGCGAGAAGTATCCCGGGCTGAGTTCCAGCTGCAGAACGGCTATGAAAAGCCCCAAATGCTTCAAATAACAGTCTGAAAGAGGGAAGACTCCTGTTCTGCAGGTTGTGCTTCTACAAAGACTGTCTTGAGCTCCCTGGTGTGAAGTGATTTAATCCTGCTTATACCAGTTTTTTTAACTGTATTTTACTGCATGAGCTGTGGACAGACCATGATGTATATATACTAACTTTCTAGAGAAATCTATAGAAGCTGCTCCATCAGAGCTTGCTTTGAGTTACCCCAAGAAGACATCATTAACAGGTCAATGAGCTGTAAAAAGGTTTTATTTTTCCTCTAGAATCTTACTTCATTAATGTTCATGTTTAAAATGTATATAGTATTTTAATGGCACAGATTTATTATAAAATTTAATATTTGTTCTTGGAGAAAGCATGTCCTATTATTAAAGAATATTGACACCCAAAGGGCAAATATAAACAGAGATTAATGGATTCAGCTGCTTAAAAAATCTATACAATGGGGTAAAGGGCTAATAAATTTATTCCCATTAAGCATTTTATGTTCAGTAAAACCAGGTGCCAGTATATTGTGATCTGAGTGGAATATAATTTATGAGTGGTGAAGTCTAGACTATGCACAACCATACCTTCTCCTTGCGGAACATTTGCAGTTCTCAAAACTCTTCCGCATACCCTAACTCAAGCAATTTATTCCTAGCACTAACCTTGTATGTTCTGCAGAATACATGGTAAATTTGATTCACCCAAGGTTATCTCAAGTCCTTTGTAAAAGGTCAGAGTATAAGTGAATTCAATAAGCAATTGTGAGAGTGGGAGAGACTAAGTGTATCACCAAAGATTACACAAAGCAATGGCAGGCCAAGTCCCTCACTTCAGTAGAGCTCAAGGGCAGGGCCGTTTACCACAAGTCTGCTTTTATTTTTCCGTTTTCAGAGAGAATGTGTGTTATTTATGATAAGGTGTTTCTCCTGCCCACCTTGTCAATAATGGGCATTATGACTTCAGAGATCCATTGTCTACAAGAACACCCCCACACACACACACACACTGATTGTCACCTCTTAAAGCCATTGGTTGTGCTGGGGTGGCTTTACTGAAGGAATATTTCCTTTAATTATAAAAGGATAAACTATATATGAAAAGCTACAGTTCCTATAAAGCAAAAATCTAAGAAAGAGTAAAAGAATAGTCTGAACTCAAATGATACTATGTGTCCTGGTTAGCTTTAACTGCCAACTGGACACAACCTGGAATTGAAGAGAATCTCAGTTGAAGAATTGTCTACATCAGATTGGCCTGTGGGCATATTTGTGTAGTGGTAGTGGTAGGGTCTTAACTGTCAGTTGATGGGGGAAGGCCAGGCCCACGATGGGTGTCACCATTCCATAGGCAGGTGGATCTGAATGACATAAGAAAATGGCAAATATATTCCTGTCAGCCAGAAAAGCAACATCCTTCATCATTTCTACCATGCTTCTTTGGCTGTGAAGTGAGTTTCTTGGCTAGAGGTAATGCTCTTTGGAACAGCAAAGAGGCCTTTCTTTGAGTCTTATTTCTGACCTTGATTTCTTTTGATGATAGGCTGTGACCAGATCTTATCTTGATTTCCTGCCTTGGAAATCACAGTCCAACTGTGACTTGGAATTACAGGCCAAGTAAACTCTTGACTTCCTAAGTAGCTGTGTTAGTTACTTATCTGTTGCTGAGATAAAACACCATGCCAAAAACAGGTTGTGTGACAACGAGTTAATTTTTACTTACAGTGTAGAGTCTGTCACAACTGGGAAAGTATGGCAGCAGCAGGTGAAAGAAACTGACACAGAAGTCAGGAAGCATAGAGATCACATTTCCTTCACACACAGGAAGCAGAAAGAGAGAACAGGAAGCAGAACTGGCCTGTACAACCTCAAAGCTCTCCCCAAGTGGTGTGCTTACTTCAGCAAGGCTCTGTCACTGAAAGTTTTATACCTCACCAAAAGGCATCACTAAGTGGGGACAAGAACTCAAATACAGGAACCAATGAGAACAAATATATTTCTTGTACAAAACACCACAATTGCTTTTGGTTACCATATTTGATCATAGAAACAGCAGGGAAATTAGAGGGGCATGTTGTCAGAGCAAAATTGACTTTCTGTGTAATTAATAAAATTAGCAATTGTATAATAATAATAGTAGTAGTAATAATAATAATAATAATAATAGTGTGATAATAATATGAACTCAGACAAATTCACAGCAGGTTCCCATAAATATGATACTCTGAGAAGGATTCACTGCAGTTTGAGAATTTGACCCCCAAATGAATTAGAGAATATTCAAGTAAATAAAAGATTGATATTTTCCAGAAATGTGAAGACCACCAATCATTAGTAAGTGTTTCAGAAATAAGGAGAATAACAATTAAATTCCATTTGGGATCCTGAATTCAATGTTCCTACAAAAATAACAACCAAACGTATTAGCAGAGAGACTTGTCAGAGTCCAAACACACATCTTAGTTAACAGTAGTTTATTAATATTAATTCCTAGTTTTAATACATCTGTTAGTGGTTATGCAGATGTAAACTTTGGAGGACTCTAGGTGGAAGCTATTCAAGAACTATTTGCTGAGAAATATCTCAGTCTAAATTTATTTTTAAATAAAGAGGAATTAAAAATGAAATTGGTACTTTGAACTACAGCACATACAGGACAGTCATTGGAAACCTAAGACTGTTATTTTTCCGCTCTCTTATCTTCCCATCTTCCTGCATATATGTTCTGTCTCTAGGCTTATGTAGCTGGAGAGTTTTCTTTCCAGGTCCCTCCAAGCCTCGGCAGTCTGACAGCCCACTTATAAAATAAACACACAGACGCTTATATTATTTAAACTGTTTGGCCTAATGGCTCAGGCTTCTTGCTAACTGTTCTTATATCTTAAATTAACCCATTTCTATTAGTCTATACTTTGCCACATGGCTCATGGCTTACCGGTACCTTACATCTTCCTTGTCATGGTGGTGGCTGGCAGTGTCTCTCTCACTCAGTCTTCCACTTCCCAGAATTCTCCTCTCTCCTTGTCCTACCTATACTTCCTCCTGCCTGGTTACTGGCCAATCAGTGTTTTATTTATTAACTAATCAGAGCAACACATTTGACATACAGAACATCCCACACAAGGCTTATCCAATGCTGAATTTGCTCCACTATGCCTCGGATCCATGTATCTCAGTCCTAGGCTATCTTCTGTCGAGTTTGTTACCTAGGCTTTCCTGCCCTGTGGCTTCTGTAAGTACAATGACAGTAACTAGAGATCAGAGAAGTGGTAAAGTCATTCCACTGTTCCTTTTTGTTTTAGCTGGAGGTCTATAAAAACCTTGTGTGTTCTGAGAGTCCTCTGAAAGCTCTTATAGAACATCTCTGTTTCAGCGCTGTAGTTACAACACTCTGTATGTTCCTGCACTCCCTTCCTCATAGTGTCAGGTCTAGACATGAGAACTGTTGTTGCAGCTTCCTTAATGTTGGTCACACTTGTCTGAATTCCCAGCTACTATGTTTGCATGAAACATCTCATTCTTGCCTAAATCACAAATTATTCATATCCTATATTCTACAAAGCAATCCATTCAGTTACAAACACAGTGCCTTATCTCTTGTAGCTAGAAAGGCAATAGAATGTGGTATCTTCTCTAGTGGATGGGAGAAACAGTGTCTCCTATATAGACCCTCAATTCTGACTATGTCACCCACTCACTGGCTTCACTGTAGTGTGTATCTGGCCCATGACAAGTACTCAGTGTTCTTCAGCTCATTTGTGGAAAGTTGATGCTGTTGTTCCATCTTAAATATTTTATAATCATTCTTCCTTTGTCTCTAAATCCACAGCTACTCTCCACTGTAGCTCCAAATCTACCAAAAGCTGACAGTCAATCACTGCTCACCCCACTCTGCATTAGAAGAATCTTAGCTCACTGTGTGCTCCTTGGACAACTGAACGTTCTTTCCAGTAAATTCTCCTTTACCACCTTCACCTTAGAGAAAACCCCCTCCCCTCTCTCTACATGTTAGCTAGATGAAACTTTTTAGTTACTAAACTCAGACTAAATAACTTGTCTGCCTAGAACTCTCCAAATTCATGCAGAGAAAAATCTAGGTCTTTCCATTGCTGTAGAGTCCTTCAAACTGAGCTTCCTTCATGTCTCAGGTCTCTGACCTTGTCTGCTAATGTGATCTGTAGTCTCTGTTCATCCATACTGGACTCCTGCTCTTCCAGAAACCTATCAGATATCCTTTCACCTCAAGGGCTTTTCCTTTGTCTTCTGCCAGGAAATTTCTTCTACTAGATCACCTCTTGGCCATTTCTCTTACTTTCATTTATTTGGACAGATACCAACTTTTTCTAGCCAACTTGATAAAGTACAATAAAATCTGTCCTCCTCACCTTCCACTGCTGATTCTGATTTTTTTCATATTTCTCTACATAAAACTTAACCACTATTTATGATATGTATGATATGGTTGGAACTTAACCCTTAATGCAGTCTTCTTGAGAGGTATAACCTTTAGAGAGGTCACAGGGGTTCTGCCTTCATGGATGGATCAGTGCAGGACTCGAAGTGGGAGCTGTTGCAGGAGTAGGGACATCTTCTTCCTCTCTGAGGTGCGGTGTCACCATGTGGTGTACTAATTATGCCGTAATCATGAAGGCCCTTGTCTGATGTGGGAATCTTGTCTTTAGACTACTCCAACTCTAAAACCCTCCAAAATAAATCTCCGTTATATATAAACTATCCAGTCCAAGTTAATCTGTTAGGACATCACATAATAGACTAAGGAGATGTGTTTTGTTTATGTGTAAAGGACTACATGTACACACTATATATACACATATCTAGCTCTTTCACTAGGATATAGTATCTGAAATATCCTAAATTTTGTTCAATTTTATACCTTTAGTGGTCAGAAGGACCTTTGGTACATAGAATACAATAAATGTCTCAGAAATTTTTTTCAATTAAAAATAACAATTGGATATTGGTTTTGTTTGTTTTGTGGTTTTTGTCTTGTTTTGTTTTTCGAGACAGGGTTTCTCTGTGTAACAGTCCTGACTGTCCTGGAACTCACTTTGTAGACCAGGCTGGCCTTGAACTCACTGAGATCCACCTGTCTCTGCCTCCCAAATGCTGGGATTAAAGGCATGTGCCACCATCGCCTAGCGGATATTGCTTTTATTACTATCTGAACAAATGTTTTATTAATATCCTCTGGGATTTGAGAAGATTTCCTCATTGGAAGGATGCAGGGAGACTTTGGCAGAAATGACTTCATCACCTAGCTAAGAAGCTGAGTAGAAGACAGCAATAAACTCCCAACTCCTCAAGCATTCCTCCAACATTCCTCTCACAAAGCAACCTGGATAGAAACTTCCTCAGATAGTCAGAGACAAGTTTTATGGATACAGTAAATAAATTTTTATTGCTAAGTAAGCTAGAATGTGAGCAGGAATGCTTAATGATACCCTGGCTACAGTGGCGGCAGCAGACGGATGCTAGCTTACCATACTTCATACATTGCTGACATGTCAGCTACAACAATTCACACCTGACTGAGGAGCAATTAAAACAATTACTAGGTCATTAACATGGGCTTTTAAGAGTAATTTTGAAGGCACATAATAGGAGAAAACTTGCTTTGTAGGCATATTATCTCACAGTTTGATCTAGATCTGGAGAGGTTCCAATTTGAAGTCCTGGTTTTTCTTCGTTTTATTTCTGGGACTGATGAAGACATTCGCAGAGACAGGTAAAAAACATATTTCAGGTCCATTAATAATCCATTCATTGATGCCTGACAGGAAGGAAACCACGCCTACAATATCTTTCATTGTGAATATCCATATTATGCCTGTTCAGAGAGTACAAGAGGGAAATGACAAATTTGAAAAGTGAAGCTTCTTTCTTGTATTTTGGGGGACACAAGGACATACTCAGGAAAAATTTCTACCCTGTATTTTAAAAATCATTTATAGCAGTTATGACTGCCTGAGTCTTAGACACAGTTTCTATAGGTTTTCTAGTCTTTCTGTAGCTGAGACAACTATTCTGTTTACTCCTCTTTAGTTTGGAGCCTTTTTTCTTTTCAGGTCTCATTTCTGAATGTTCACTTTCTTCATGTAGTGTAGCATGAATCTTAAAAGTCTTAACGAGTTCTTATTAATAAAATCAAACCTCAGCCAGGTATTGAGGTGAACACTGGAAGGTTAGAGAGACAGAATAAGCCACTGCTATCTCACCTCGCTGAATCCTCAGCTGGTCTTGTTTCCTCAGACTGGATGCCCCGAGCCCTCATCCATAATGGGTCTCAGCTGAACTGCTGCTAGAAGCCTGAAAGCTTAACCAGCCACATGCTTCTCCAGGCCAAAGGCTTCTCCAGGCCAAAGGCCTCTAGTTTCTGGTCCTCACGCCTTATATACCTTTCTGCTTTCTACCACCACTCTCTGGGATTGAAGGCGTACTTTCTGGGATTAAAGGCTGTGTCACCATGCTTGGCCTTTTCCGATGTGGCCTTGAACTCACAGAGATCCAGAGGGATTTCTGTCTCTGGAATGCTAGGATTAAAGGCGTATGCTACCACTGCCTAACCTCTATGTTTAATATTGTGGCTGTCCTGTTCTCTGACCCCAGATAAGTTTATTAGCATACACAATATTTTGGGGAACACAATACCACCACAATGTAGCCTACTGTTATCATAAAACTTCATTCTCCATAATACCACACCTGCTTCCTAATCATTTCTCTTCCCCAGAGGCAGTTCTATCTCATCTCCTATAAGGAGGCACAGAGAAGAACATATCCTACTCAAAGTAATTTACATGGCTTATAAATTATTATTAGGCCTAACTAATGAAATACTCATTAGCATTTTTAAAAGGAGCCAATGCAAATGAATTAAATGTTTCACAACCTCCTAGCTCTGAGAAAAACAGTTCAGTTTTTTTTGTTTTGTTTCTTTCTCTGAAAGAGAAATTAAATACATACAATGAAATAGAGAACAATTACAAAGGTCTTAATTTTCTATTAAAGATTAAATGCAAAGTCAAGCAAGCAAAATTGTTGTGGGAATTCACTCCACCAATGACCTTGGAGTATCTGACCCAATAGAGGTATGTTATTTTTTTTTCTGGCTATGTGACTGCTTAAAACTGAGAAGGGGGCACATGCTCTTTCTCTTTTGGGATGGTCGGAGAGAAGATGGCTGGTTCCATTGACCCCAGGGCAGAACGGAGGACTGTTTATGTTGTTATGTATCCTTGAGTGTATTTCTCCCCACTTTCTATCTTAATAAATCCTTTATATCCTTTAACAGACTCATGGATTTGCTTAACACAAACCATTTTTAGCAGGTTTATTTCTTTCTGCACCTCCCTTGACCACCTGCCTAAGTGACAATCTTCCTAAATATCCAGGGCGTATAGGGACACAGTCGAATACACATGCCAGAGCAATTAATGCAGTGTTACTGGGACCCCAGCATCTAGATCAGTTGACTGTTGTAAGTGAAGCACCGGGGTGGCATTCCATGCCTTTTACACTTTTCACAGAGTACTTTCTCACAACTTTATTACACATTTGAGATACCGAAGAGAAATGACTCTTTGCTTATTCAAACATTAAAAATAATGCACATAAAAAAAGAACAAAGTTATGTCATCCAGGAAAATGCATGCAACTGAAGAGAATACTAAGCAAATCAGACAGCCACCAAAAGAAAAATAGGTGTCTTTTCTCTCAGTCATGGTTCCTAGAGTTTACACGGATACATAAAATACTGTGAAACTGTCTAGGTGAACACTGGAAAAACGAAGGACAATTTAAAAGAGGGTGAGAAAGGTGGGAAGGGAATATGCTCAGTGTATGTAAGCTATACTTACATGACAGTGTCCTTATGTAGCATGGTTATCTACAACATGTACAATGAACATACACCATGAAAATTAAATACAGGTTGTAGCCAGAAGGTTTCTCCACTCCCAAATTCCTCCCCCCACCTTCCCCACAGCTGCTTGGACCCAAGTAAACACACAGAGGCTTATGTCATTTACAAATTGTATGGTGATTGGCAGGCCTCTTGCTAGCTAGCTCTTATATCTTAAATTAACCATTTCTATTATCCATCTTTTGCCATGTATTTCATGGCTTATTAGTCTGCTGGCATGTTGTTCCTTGGGTGTCAGGCTGGCGTCTCTCTAGACTGCCTTTTCCTTTCCTGTCTCTCTCCTTGA